>JAQIYK010000868.1:0-11692 GCA_034700465.1 Rotylenchus robustus | reverse complement strand
ACGGATAACGGATAATCGATGCGGATACGGATAATGGATACGGAGCGGATAATAAACCCGGAAAACCGAAAAACGAAACCCGGAAAACGGATATCCGGTCCATCCCTGGATGGGGATGGAGCATGACCACCTGGCGATGATGTCAATGCGCTCGGCCCGTCCCCGTTCGCTGAGCAAACTGCACCAGCGGACCAACTGATTGGTTGGGGATGGGACTGATGAAGTGATAGGATCCCCTAAACACTCACTTCCACCCGCTTCCGCTGTCCCACATACACCAAATCGCCCACATCCTGCACTTGTTGAACATGTCGAACTTCTTGTCGAAATTCCTCCTCGCCCTCCCCGCTCAACCAACCTGCATGGTCCAGCCGGGCTCTGTCTCCCTGAACATGTCCCTCTGCTGCGTCCGCTGCTGTCCCCCGCCCGCCACCGCCACGTCGTTCAGCTCCATGTGCTCCTCCTCCGGCTCCTCCTCATAGCGCAAGTCCAGCTGCAGCTTCCGTCTCTTTCGCAACAGACTCTAAGGTGGTTGACAACCATCCTCCCTTCCTTCCCCATGTCCTGCTCGCCCTTCCCCTGTTCTTCTCTCCAATTTTGTCCTTCTTGGTCCTGTTCCCATTCCTCCCTTTTTGTTCTTTCCTCTATTCCTCCCTCTCCCCTGTGTCCCCCTTCCCTCTGTTCCCCACCCCTTCTTCCTTCTACCCTTTTCTCTCCTCGGAATCCCACTCGCTTCTTCACCGGCTGAATTAGTTCGTTTGCTGTTGCCGCATTTGCCATGCTGTCCAGCACGTTGCTCAGTCGGGTTCGGTTGGCGGTGATTTTTCGCATCTGAACGAAAGGAACAACATTAATTATAACATGTAGTTGATTCCATCGAAGGATGAGCTTGTTCAATCAAAAAGATCATTTTCCGACAAAAATATTCAAATTTCGATGTTCAAAGATTATCCCTCCCATATTTCCCATTTTCCTTCCTTCTTCACCTGTTTGTGCTCATCCAGAATGCCCATGTAGTTGACGATGGCGTACTCGATCAGTGAGGCGAAGATGAACACCACACATCCGCCCACCCAAATGTCGATGGACTTGGCGTAACTCACCGGGGGCAGGTTGGAGTTGATGGCGTGGGACTGGGTGATCATGGTCAGCAAAGTAACGATAGCCAGTGGGACACGGGCAGCCGTGGACTTCCAGTCGATCCAGTAGGACACCCAGGAGACACCTTCAGCGGAGGGGGAGGGGGTATGGGGTAGATAAACAAAAGATTAAGGTTTGGACCAAAAATACAAAATGAAAACTACAGTATGAGGATGTATATGGTACGCACCGACGAGCATCGCGGAAGGAATGTACAGTTGGAGCAGGAAGAAGGAGAACACCCGACGGAGAGTCAAACGCACACGAAGACAGGAGTAGGTGCCTACAACAAGGCCAAGGTACAGATTAGAATTATATTCGCAGTTTACAACCAAAAGGTTCTTTTGTTTAATTTATTCATAACATTTTTTGGGGTTTATGCTCGATGCCAAAATGGCCTTGGAAGGCAATTCACCCACCGGTGTTGGTCACCGAATCGCAAGTGTCATTCTCGAGGGAGGCGATCTCGAAGTTGGGCAATGCCTTAAGGAAGGATGGGTGTGTACATGCCCAACTTGTTGTTGTTGTTGTTGTCCCCAACTGACCCCGTTGGCCGTGCTGGCAATTTCGACCCCGACACTGTCCCACTGGTAGATGATGTCGTTTGTTGTGTACGCATCTGAACAAAAAGGTATTGCATTGTCTGAAGGAGTGGCTGAACTTACAGCTGGCGAAGTCGATCAGACAGCCCTGCACATCCATTGGGTACCTGGACCGAGGCGCAACAACAACATCAGTAACCCGTTCAGCGAGTATGCCCCCCCCCAATCAACCTTAACAGGTTCATGTTGCAGGCCAGGGTGAGTGTCAGACGACGGTTGTACACAACTCTTCCGTCCGAACGGACCTTCACGAACTTGTTCTCCTGGTCCAACATGTGATAATGGCCACTTCGTTCGTTTTGGAAGAAACTAAAAGATCAAGATCAGCCAGCCCAACTTTGCAGTTTGGTTCCGGCTCCGATCCAGCTGACCTGTCCGGTATCCAAATGACCTGATCCCTGGCCACGTAAATGTGGTCAAAGGTACGGCCTTCTCCCATTGCGAAGGCCAGTCGATCGTCAAGCCACTCCTGCTGGAATCGGAACTGCACCACGTACTCCTTGAAAGGTACAGTAACGATCATGATCACCCTTCCTTCCTCACCAGCATCCATCCAACTTTTCCCCATCACTCTTTTTTAACGTATTGGATTTATTTTATTTGGATTATTTATTATTGGGATTTATTTGGAATTGGAAGGGTGCTGTCTCCCCTCCCCCCCTCCCCTTCCTCTCCCTTCCATTCAACTCCGTCCACATCCGACCATGTTCCGTTCGCTGACTGCACTGATCGAGTTGACGAACAGCGAAGTGGTGACCACCACTGGACCTCCTAAACAATTTATGTGCACTGGTTGACATTGGATAATACACCATCTTTTATCCCCTCCCACTTTTCTCGAGGCGTGCATCCTGTCCAAGGGGACGTACTGCCGGATCGTAGTTTTCGAGCAGTTCGCAAACAGTCATCTGTTCCTTCCAGGCCTGGTAATTGGTTGTCCGCCGGTTGAACGCCGTCTTTTTGCTGATGAGGGGACACAAATATTTGATGAATTAGTTTGGAAAGGACTGACCAGGGCAGTTTCCGTTTCTTCTGTGGGCCAATCTCATCGGTCAAATGGACCATAAGCAGCAAAAGGAGCGGGAAGAAGAGCAAGTTGGAGGAGGAGGAGAAGAAGCATGGGGGCAACATGGGATTGGGGAGGGAGGGGAATCAATGGGGGATTGTTGGGAAAAGAAAGGAGTGGTTAAAAGGAAAGGATGAAGCATTGAAGGGAGGGAGGAGGGGGAGAGGAGAGAGGTGTAAGCAAAGAGAGAGAGAGAGCATGGAGAGGATGGAAGGTGGTGGGAAGGAACTAGGGAAGGCAAAGAGACGTGAGAGAGGTAGGGAAAGAAAGAGAGAGAGAGTGGGGACAGACAGAAGGTAGAGGGGAGAGTGAAGGGGCAGGAAAAGGCGATGAGAGAGGTGGGCCCAACACACAAGGGGAAGACCCAACACACAATATCGAGTTGGGAGCTTGGGAGAGATAGGAAGGGAGGGAGAGAGCTGCTGGGCGGAACTGCAGGACGATGAATTGCTGCGGAAAAGGAGGGCCATATGATGGGGAGGAGAGTCACCCCGGCCAAGTCCCTTCCCTCTCCCTCCCCTCATTTCATTGCCCTTCCTTTACTTTTCTTTCCCCCGAGGCGATGTAGACAAAAAGTTTACAATGGACAATAATGCCCGCCAAACAGTACAGGGAAAGGGCAAATTGTTTGTATTGTTCATCAGTAGGTCGGGTTAGGATTTACTCCTTTACTATTATTTGACGAATGCTTGTCCATATATTCAAAAGGCCGAAAAACGATTTCAGAACCAAAAATGCGATTTTATTGCTAATAAGAAATGCAAAAAAAATTGGACATATTTGGGCATATTTTGGCAATTTTTGGTATTTTTAGGACATATTTTGGGGTTTTTAGAGCATTTTTTCTGGCTAACTGGACAAAAAAACAATTTCGGATTTCTACAGAATTGTTATAAAATATTTTTTAGTTTATTAAGTGTACCTAATATGTTATTAAACTTAAGCATTGAAGGATATTCACTTAAAGAAGTATTGACCTAAATTCTGTCTGCTTGAGTGAACTGAAATGGGGGCAATTTTGGCTGCGCCTGCATGTGCTGCTTCGGTGAGTAAAATTATAATGTTGTCAGTTGTCACTTATATGTACTTCTTTAATTGCTTCTGCAGATGGCTTGCTGTTTCGGCGGTGCGGCTTGTTCTCTCTGTTGTAGTGCTTGTCCAACTACACGAAACTCAACTTCGACCCGCATCGTATGATTTATCGAATCTTTATTAATCCGATCTAGGAATTAAAAAATTTTGTGGGAAAATTTCATTTTCAGCGGATTAGATCCATTCCATCTACATAAGTATGAAGTTTGATTTGACGTTAGCATTTTTATTTACAGATGTACGCATTGATGCTGTTTGTGGGAACTATAACGTCTTGTATTATGTTAACCGAGGGAGTACAAAAGTTGCTGGCCCAGGTTTACTTTACCACTCTAGAAAATTTTAAAAATATTTTTAGGGTGGTTGGTTCTGCTCCACTACCGGAACGATGGGAATTCCGGTTTGTGACATGGTTACAGGTTACCAGGCCGTGTATCGGTATGAAATACTCACCAAAAATGCATATAAGAATTGTATTACTTAAGAATTTGTATGGGAATGGCAGCCTTTTTCTTCGTATTCATGATTTTAATGCTTGGAGTAAAATCTAGCCGTGATGGCAGAGCGTATATCCAAAATGGATTCTGGTTCTTCAAATATTTGCTTCTTGGTCTTCTGATCTTTGCTTTTTTCTATTTACGCGATAAGAGTTGGGCAACAGGTATGTCAAATATCATGATTTTGGAGGTCTTATTAGGCATTAAGCGGACATTTATAATTTATAGCAAGTAGCGACTCATATGATACGACATAAATAACTTATTAGAAATGGTCCTAATAACCAGCTATTACCACGAATATTAGAAGAAAGTTCCCCAGCCGTAGTATAACTTATTTAGTTCAATAGGAACACGCTAAAATTAAAAATTCCAAGCGAGCTCCTTATGTTTTACCTCCAAATTATCGAATTGACCAAAAATGGCCTAAAATTGTAATTTTCGTTTGAAAATGGCCCAAGAATGATTTTTTCGTTCAAACCCTTTTTTTCGTTAAAAAAACACCGTTTTCTTAATAAAAAAAATCGCATCGAAAATCCTCCTCTCGCTCCCGAAAATAATGGACTCATTATAGGCCTCTAATTTGGGTAACTCACTTTTATGTATTTATTCGTCAAATTTTTTTGACACTACTTATAGCAATGATGTGGATTGGAATGCTTGGCGCATTCGTATTTATTCTCATCCAACTTGTAAGTTTATCAATATCAACTTTTGCTTGAAAGTTTAGTTTGTATGAATTTAGGTACTCATTGTTGATTTTGCGCATGGAATTGCCGAAACTTGGGTCACCACCTATGAGGAAAGTGAATCTCGCTGGTGTTTTGCCGGCTTGGTCGTTTTTACCATTACATTGTACGCTCTTTCTGTTGCGAGCATTATCTTCATGTACATGGTTTATACTTCGGTATGGTTGAAATTCGGCTAATGTAGCTGATTTTATCCTTTTATTCATAGGGAGCTAGTTGTGTTCTGCCAAAGTTCGTCATTTCCTTCAACCTGATCTTATGCATTGCCATTTCCGTGATATCGCTTCTTCCAAAAATCCAAGAGAGGATGCCCAACTCGGGACTTCTTCAAGCCAGTATGATGACGCTCTATGTTTGTTATCTGACATGGAGTGCTTTGACCAACAACCCAGGTTTAACCCCTTTCATTCGTTTGACTCATTCAGTTTACCGTCTTTAAGATCGAGAATGTAATCCATCGCTCATACCTCTCAAGAATTCAACAACCGGAGGTGGCACTGTTGAGGTTTGATTGATCCAAAGTTCGTTGGCATTTAATTTGCGGTTCAGGTGATCACTACTTCTCTTCCGATCAATTCCATCGTCTCGCTGGTCATTTGGTTCTGCTGTCTTCTTTACGCTTCCATCCGTACTTCTTCTTACACCGCATTGGGGAAGATTGGTGGTGGCGATACGAGCGGGAATGCCGAAGGTCAGGACATCCCTCTCAGTAAGATGTGTGATGAGCTATGAATAGATAATAAAATAAAAAGGGAGGCTGGACGAATTAATTGGAGTAGTGGTGTAGTGGAGATAACAATATTGCAGTATTTCGGTTCGAACATACCTATATTCTATATTCCTCTACAAAATGGTAAAATTCTTATTTTTTACCTTTACACAACCTCATTACAAATCACTTGTGAGTAAATTAATCTCATTAATTGCGCTTGTGATTAGCGTTTATTTTATGCCATTAATTTCTTAATGATTGTGATTTTAGGTGAAGCTTCAATGTCAGTTGAAGAGGGCCATGGCAGTCACAAAGTTTTTGACAATGAGAAAGAATCCGTTGCCTACTCCTATTCATTCTTCCATTTCATCTTTGCACTCGCTTCTCTATATGTAATGATGACGCTAACATCGTGGTACACGTGAGTTTTAAAATTACGAGTTTTCCTTTTTTTAATAGCTAGATGTTTACGAATTTTCAGGCCAAGCGACGACCTTCATTATCTGAACGAGAATATGGCTTCCCTTTGGGTTCGAGTAGTCTCTACATGGCTTTGCGTGGCCATTTACAGCTGGACATTGGTTGCTCCGGCACTTTTCCCGGACAGAGATTTCAATTGATCGCATGTTTCAGAAAAGACAGCGATTTCAAATAGCCAATTTCGAGAACATACTTGTCCTATGAAACATTGATTACCAAACATTAAATGCGTTTTGTATAATGCATGACAAACACAATGTATAAATGATCTGATGAGAATAGATCACTCCAACTATAAAAATTCCAGCTCCGCATTAATGAAATAGAAAAAATAAATCGAAAACAAAGCTAAAAATAAAAACTTCAAACGACTTTTAATATATTTTATACAATTAACTCTAACACCTCTTTTTGGCGTAATAAAAGTGATACATGTATTTATAAATTAACTAATTATATATACGTTATACGTTAATATATAATTGGAACAGGATTAAAAGCGAGTAGAGGGTTTGTTTTGGAGTGTAAACAACCATGCCCAATAACAGAGAAAACAAAATTATAGTGTTGGGAAAGTCAAGGAATCGATAATTTTATAGTCAAAGCATTTAGATGCCGAAGATTCAAAGTAAAATTTTATGCACTAATCGATATTTTCGAATTTCCTATCACTGTAAATAACAATAGTACACGATAATTAACAAATTCTTTCACGTGGCAAGATCAATTTGGTGGAGGGAGGCAGTTGGTCAATGTACAACAAAATGAGTGCTTGTTTGAATTTAAAGGCACAGCAACAAAATGAGACTTGGCCGAAATTCAATTTAAAATAATCCGGAAAATTTTCTGATATTATATATTGGGACTAGATATAGTTATGAATTAGCCCAAGTGGTTGATTTACATATAAGCAGTTAGAATTAGAATTTAGAAAGAAGTGCAAAAAGACTGGACAGCACCATTAATAATTTTATATATGCTAAAATAATCTTATTATGAATAAGAATGCAATATGTTTTTGATTCTTAGAAAGTTTGAGAATACCTGAGACAATTGAGTTCAATTATTGTTCATCCAAACGGAAACAGTAACAATATTTGATCTTACAATTAGATTTGATCTTATGTACAATTGTTAAAGTTTTAAGGTATGAATTGGATGAGTAAAACTAATGTTGTTGAGCAATCTCCGAGAAAAATTGAAGAACATCTTCGATTGTAAAGTCTAATTCTATTTTTGATGCGGGATAACAACGCGAGATCAGCTCCTGGTAGTTCTTTACTTGGTTAAGAAACTCTTCCTTAAAATGACTATGTGCGAAACAGTTGCAAAATGGATTGTTATATGCGCGTAACCTGCATTTGTCTCCAAACGACAACCAGAAGAGGAGAGTCTTGGCATAGATGCTTGGCAATTTTTTTGTACAGATTTTCTAGTCCTTTTTTAACTTCTTTGGCTGGATGTGCGGATATTGCTCGCTTCAACTCCATTCTGGAAAATTGCTGCTCGTAACTGATTTCCTCAGGTTTGGTTCCATTTTCCAGATGCCGCTCTATCCTTTCGAAGAATGACTAAAATAAACTTGTCTTTATTTAATAAAATCAATGCAATTCTACGTGTATTTTCTCCAGCGGACGTCCCATTAGTTCCCTCACATAAATGTTGACATTTTCTTGATAAAATTGGCGAACAGCTTTCCGTCGAGAATCAAGACATGCAATCTTCAATTCCGACAGTGTTGCTAGACATTCCAAACATATTCCCATTTAACTAACAAATTTATCACTACTTACAATAAAATGCATGAAGATTCTCCAATTTGACAATTGCGGGCGGATACTTCGAGTTCGATGACTCAGCGGCTACATTGATACCCCTAACAATAGCATCCGCCAATTTTTCCAACCATTTGTCCAAGTCAGTTCGCCGTTCGGAGTCACAAAATATCGACTCGGCAGATTTTGCAAGTGATTTGAATTGAGAAATTGAGTCAAGAATGCCAACTCGAACCTTTTTTACCGTTCTAACATTAGCAAAGGAATCTTCGATTTGTGTCTAAATTATGATTTTTCATATTTTTATTAAACTAATTTTAAAACCCAACCATCTGTTCATCAAAAAGGCGTTTAAGAGCAATCAGGAAAGATCCGTAAAGAACTGAGAAATATGAAGTTGTGTCGGAAAATGCATTTAACCGTTTTGTTAATGTAACGTAAAGCGACATTACAATTCTAAAAAGTATAATATTAATCGACCTTTCTGTATTTGATGTTTAAATTTTTACTCATTTTTCTAAAAATAATTATTTTAATGAAAATTGTTCTATTTTTATATGTAAATTTATCACATAAGATGATGATCCTTAAATGTAGAGACAAGTCCGTAAAAGTAAGTAGGAAGAGAATCAAAGATGTCGCCGATCGCGAATTTTATTTGGTCATTTAACTGCCTTTCCATTGTTTTCACTGGCTTGTTATCTAATAAGAAGAAAAAACCGTTTTGTTAATGTAACGTAAAGCGATTAATTACAATTCCGAAAATTTTCTGAAAAGTATAATATTACTTTTTTGGTTTACACCATTTCTTGGTACTACTTTCTACTTTGTTAGCGGGGGAGCAAACTTTTAACGGGGGGGGTGCAAAATTTTAACGGGGGTGCAGACTTTTTTTGGCTTTGCACACCCGTTAAAATTTTGCTCCCCCGTTAGCAAAGCAGGGCTGCAGGCGGTTGGCGACGGTTTTTTTGGGGTTGGCGGATGCGGCAATTTTCGCCGCCATTTTACCGCCCATTTGGCTTTTTGTGGAAAATTTTTTCAGAGAAATTGCAAAATTTCTGAAGAAATTTTACTAAATTCTTAACAAAATCTTACATGTTATTGAAAAGGTTTGAACTATTTCGCAAAAAAATTCTTTAAATTAACACACAAATTTGTAAACATTGTTGTTAAACACTATATTTTATTTATTTTTTTTGCAAATTTTAAATGCTTAGAAAATTTTGGGCGGTGGCGGTGAGAGGTTGGCGGCGTTTTTTAGGCGGTTGGCGGAGTGGCTAAAAAATGGCGGTGGCGGCTTTTTTTGGCGGGCGCTGCAGCCCTGAATAGAGGTTGGAATCTTGGAATTGGAACCAGTGGTTGGTACTCGTATTCGTAGGCAAAATCATTTTTAACAAGTTTTGTAAAAATTTGCAAACGGTCTAAAATGTCCTCCTAAAATGTGTTTAAAATGGTTTAAAGTTTAAAACCACTTTTGAGTTTAAAAAAAGAATTGAACCAGCAACCCTCAAAAAAGGCCATTTCAACACACTAAATCATAAAAATAATGACAAAAAAATGTTTAAAAATGATCATTTTAAACATTTTTAAACATTTTCGGCTAAAAAATCGTTTTTTTGGATTAAAAAGTTCAATAAGTGGTTTTAAACCTTTTTTGAGTTTTTTGATTTGAGGTCATTTTTGACCGCTTTAGGGGTTTTCTGACCGTTTGCAGTTTTTTAAAAAGTTCAGATGCTCAGACTACCATATCTAAGCCTTTTGCTTTAACCAAACCAAGTCTAGAATAACCAATTTAGTCCTAAAGGCCTTGCATTAGACTAAACATGTTTTAATCCATATATGCAATAAGAAAAACTCTGAAAAACACCAAAAATCGCCAAAAATAAATCTGGATTTTTGCGTTTTTCCTTTTTGGTAAATAATTTTAGTTTGTACGCAAATCAGAATCATCTTGTGTCTATATTCGACCCGTCTCCGAAGTTGGATCTGGAGCTAAAAAACCATATGAGGAGTCGGACCGAAATTTTCGATTTTAATACCAAGAGGTATGAGGCAAAAATCAACCTACAAGCTATAGGCCTAGGTCAAATTTTAAATTCCTATCTTTGCTCTGCTGGCATAGTGTCATGTAGGTTTGATCCCTAACCCCGAAAAATTGAAATAACATGTTAAGCATAACTAACGGAACTTTAATTTCTTTTCTGGCCTTATAAAAAAATCCGGGGTCTAATTTTTGGCATAGGTTTAGAATGGACCCTAAGGCAATAAATACCTAAACTGAGATTTGTGCCTTGAGGCTATAAATTCTAAGTTAAATCTAGGGCCTTTTTAAGAAAAGAAATTAAATTTTCATAAGTTGTGCTTAACATGTTATTTCAATTTTGCCGCGGGGTTTCGGGGTCGGGGATCAACCCTACATAATACCCTTTGTCCAATCGATGTCAAAATAGGGCACATTATTCAATAGCCCATTCAGTTCTTCCGTTTTATTCACTTTGACTGTCTCAAATCGCAATTGTCTGTTTCCCTCCAACGCCAAAAATTGGCGCAAATTCCGATCCAACTCCAGCACTGCCTTAACTACGGTATTATTGAATGAATATTTGGCAGTCCGATAAATGATCAAATTGCTTCGGATATCCGATTCGAAATTGACTAATTGTAAAACTTTGAAAAATTCGTTAACTCAAAAAATTCGTTGGCAGAGTCTGGGTACCCCGATTCGGAAGCGAAATACAACCTAATATAAGAATCTAAAAAATCCTACCATATGGTTTTTGGGTCGAGTCTTAATTTATTAGTTCTAAATATCGAATCAATTGATATTCCAACGCGATTTTATGAACATTTGTTCTGCTTTAAATATATTCGAACTTCGAACAAATCCGAAATTCTACCTCAATCCGCGCCTGCACCACCTCTTCGCTTTTATTGCCCTGGGCATTATCGCCCAATATGTCTTCCCTGTAAAATTCTTCCATAATGGTCTGCATCCCGCGCGGTGGTTCAATTAAAATTGGCCCTTCAGTATTTGTATTGGTATTGTTGCTGTCATAAGGGCCTAAAATTTAATGTAACTCGAGGTCCTCAACCTCTGCCTTTATTTATTTATTTATTTTTATTATATTAGTCGGGCTTTCCGCCTCGGCTTTGTTCTCGGCCCCTCGGTTTTAAAATTTAAAAAAATTAAATTCAAACAATTTTAAAAAATCAATTTTGCTTTTTTTTTCTTTTTTTTTATTATATTAGTCGGGCTTTCCGCCTCGGCATCCGAGGCTCGGCTTTGTTCTCGGCCCCTCGGGTTCAAAATTTAAAATTTTTTTTAATTCAAACAATTTTAAAAAAATCAAATTTTTTGAAAAGTGCAATAAAATTTAAAAAAAATTAATATGGATTTTTGTGTATAAAATCTAAAAGTTTAACCCTTTAAACGAAAAAACAGTTCTAATTTTTATTACTCCCCAGCCCCCTCTGGGGGCTGGGGTAGTTGAGTTTGAACAAAGTGTAATATGCCTTTTTTCAGTGGCCAATTTCTGAAAAACGTACTTCCAATTTTCAGATTTGTCTGGAAATGGTCTA
>JAQIYK010000867.1:0-11694 GCA_034700465.1 Rotylenchus robustus | reverse complement strand
CAGGCAGAAAGTGTTGAGTGGTGACCATTGACCATTCCATCGAGTCGAGAGTTGGCCCATCGCCAGAAATCATCCAACTGGCTGAAGAAAGAAAAAACAAGCGAGGGAAGATGGTATCGGGGATTAGAGGTCCGGCCCTGCCAAGAATGCGACGCTTAACCCAAGCCAAATAATAATTTGAATTAATTTTAGATTTTTGTCAACGACAAAGCCTCCCCGCCACCCGCCAATTGGAACCCAGAGGAGAAAAGAAGGATGAATGAAGAGGGGGGGGGCAACCCTGGATTTGATCAAATTATAATTTCGCCTCCCTGTCCATTTATTTGCACGCATCACTGGTCGGCCGAGGCAACGCTGTCCGCCGTCGACTCCTCACTGCCATTTGCGACTGCTTCGACTATTCGGACATCCCCCATCGCTTCTTCAGTTGAAGTTGATGCTCCCGCTGCAGCATGATCGGCCAGCTTCGGGTTTGACACTACACCTATCTCGCCGACGCCAACCTGAATTTTCCCCCCGATTTTGGGAGGGCCCCATTTCCCCCCGAATTTGGGGGGCCCCCATTTCCCGCGCCCTTTGTCCCGGCGTCCCTTTCCCGGGTTAGTCAGTCCAATTTCCACCCCCCTTTCAGCCACCTGGACTAGCAACTTTTGGAGAAGTAATTTGTTCTCCTTCGCTGAAGCGGCCACCTCCGCCAGCAGCTTTCGGTCGGCATTATTGAGGCGCATTGTCGTGGCCACCGAGCGCAAAGGAGCCGGCCCGCCCTGGTGGTTCATCTGAAGCCCAGCCAAAGGTATGCGTGGGGGATTGTTGTGGGGAACTGTCGGGTGGTGGAATTGAGGGTTTGGCGGAGGATAGTGGCAAGGAGCGGGGTGAGGGTAGTTGTATTGAATAGGATTAGGGGGCGGAGGATATGGGTGGGTATACGGTGCAGGATACATTTTTAGAGGGAAGGATTATTGGTCGTACTTTGAAGTTGCTAAAAGGTAATGAATGTACAATTGGTACCACGTTCATATAAAGGATAAGCAAAAAGGTGGACATTAAAACGGGCATTCATGCTAATGAGAGGAAGTATTAAAAAGGCGGAAAATGAAAAAGTGATAAAAGAGGATACTTAGGAAGGAAAAAGAAGGTGGGGGTGAATGGGCAATGTACAAATTGCTAATTTCCATTTTTAGCTACATTGTGACTCCGCGGCCAGTCCGGATCGGGGCGTCTTGAAAGCGGACGCGCCGGCGTGCTCTACGTGTATGCGTGGGGCGTGGCTCCCTTGCTCCGGCTACTGTTTGGGCTGTAGCCAACCCGGCAGCCGCTTGAGGGCAACAAAAGGCCACGCACCACGTCCATGGGACGAACCGGACCGCCAACAGAAAGAGGAGGACCCATCCCAGCCCCGCGCCAATGAAAATTAAGGCTTGGGGCAGGCTGCCCACGCTTTCAAAAAGGGCAAACTTGACCATTGGGAGGGTGACCCCATCATTCCATTTAGGTTCACCAACAGTCCCAATGCGGGAAAGGGTTCCTTCTCTCTGTTGAAAGAAAAAGAGGGTCCCTTCTATAAGAAAGGTTGTTAATTCCCCGAGGCAATCTACCTCACACTCCGTTCTTATGGATGGATGGGACCAGGAAAGGACTACGGATGTGTAATAACCCTTAGAATTGCACCTGGTTACCCATGTTGTTCCGTCCTTACACATTATGGTTGCAAAGGCTTCGCCGCTGGAGGATGTGCAGGTATAATTGAATCGTCCGCCTGTACGGCAGCTGTGGCAACCCAATAACCGACTGGGTTCCACCGTACATGTTGTGGGGGAATGCTTCACTACCAATCGGGTACCCCCCATTTTGACAATTACATTGATTGGGGAGAAGGGGTATGTAGCCCACACCTTCCCCTTGTTGTAATGTATCCCTAAGGCGCCGGCCTTGTTAGGGAGTCGGTTGATGGGGTCAGAAATAGTCTGATCCAGGTCGGATTGCTCACAATCGCAGTGGAGCCGGGCACTTTCATGAAAAACCTTGCATGGGTGACAGACCTTTTGACTCAACACACAGTCAAAGTTTTCGGCCTGAGTCTGTGACCCGCAGGGTAAATGGATTGGAAAATTGGGTACTAAAGCCCCGTGAGTTTGGTTGCCGATAAAAGTCCCTCCCAAGATTGGAAAGGGGGGGAGAGAGTGGGGGGAGAAGGTGAGAGAGAGGTTGGCGAGAGGGGAGTGGTGCGTTATTCCAGGTAAGAGAGTGACTTCCTCTGTCAGAGAGGCATTCTGGTACTCAAACTCCAGACGGAGTTGAAGACGAAATCGCCAGGTTGGACATTGAAAGACTTCGTAAGAGGAGGAGGTAACGGGAATGGCGAAAATTCGGTAGAATAAGCAAGCGTACGCGGGGGAAAGGGATCCCCTTCGAATGAAACCAGATGCCTCCCTACAGTAATTGTTTCCAGGGTAGCCCTCGTACTGTTTTAGCTCGGGTAAGGATTGGTTGAGTCCTAAATGGGCGCACGAGTGCCCAGAGCACGAGCCAGCATGTGGACACCGGAGGATAGGGGGGTTGGACACGTTCACCCTAACCGAACGGGTCCATGTTTTGGTTTCCTTCACGCAGTGAATGGCCAGCTCTTGAACAATGAAGAACAGACTGCCCATGGGGACCGAATGAGGGGAATGGAACACCAATTCTACTCGCTGACCGACAGGTAATAAGGTAAGGGAAGTGACACTGTCGAATTGACAGTGGGTTTGGTTGTGATCAACAGTACATTCCTCAGTCTCTGCTGAGATTGACACTACCTCGAGACCAGCTCGGACAAGTGTTGGGAGAAGGAGGAGGAGACAGAGTAGTGATGGGGAAAGGGCATAACCTAATCGGGTCAGGCGGCGGGGACGTACTCCCTCTCTTTCTCCCGGGGATATGGAACGAGAGGTAGACTCGTCCCCAGATTCCCTTCCCATACTGATTGAGCTCAAAGGGCGTGACGACACCTCACTCACCATGTGTTCCCGTTGGAATAAAATTTCGTCCTCCTCCCCTAAATCTTCAGTAGTGGATGGGGCCCTAGACCAGGACACGCGGGGTTCTGGTCTTCCCCGTCGGAAACACCTACGGCAAATGTCCGGACATGCCCCGGCCCAATGCACCCTTAAGCCCCTCTTTTTCAGGGCCCGGAACACAAAAAAGGCAAGGCATAAAAGAATGCCTATTGCTCCCACCACTGTTCCGAGTGCAAATGCGAGGAGGAGTGGGGAACAGTGCGGATTTAATAGGCGTTCCCAACAAAAATAACAGGTTATCAGAGCACATCCCGCTACTGGTTCACATTGGGTTTGGGAGCTGTACTTGTCCCCCGCCAGGGTGTAGGAGACATGACATTCGTACCCACTAGCTAGAATATCCGGGGGGAGGGGAAGTAAATATGGGGTGCGGGTGCTACGACTACTGCATATCCCTTCACAACAGATGAGTGCCCCATCCGCCTTGGGGTTTAGAAACACCCAAACCCCTTGGTCGGCGCAAGTAAGGAGGCGTGGGGTGCTGCCCTCGCAAAGGGCAAAAATACAAACTATCAGAATTGTTGTGGCAAGGGGGTGTCGTTTTGCCCAATTGAATTGGGTGGGTTTGGGGATAGGGTTGCGGGGGACTCTTTCGATTTGTGGTTCTGGACTATATCTTCGGGGCGGACCCCCTCTCTTCTGCCGAGATGGGCGAGTTCTTTCCTCCCCCTCCCCCTCTGCTCTTTCCTCTGCTAAGGGGGGGGATACCGGGGAGGTCACTTATCTCTCCCTCTTCCGGCACTTCCATCTGCTCCCTTTCTTCTGGGGGCGGGTACGGGGCGGCATCTCCCCTTTCATCCCATTGCGCGGCGGCTTCCAAAGGGACTAGCCGGTTGACCGATCTCTCCAATTCCTTCCCTGTCCCCATTAGTATTTTTGCGCTACGGGGTTGACTGGGTGGGTACAGGGACACGACTTTGCCCAGGGGCCATAAATTTCGGGGAAAGTCCTCCATTTCTACTAACACAATGTCCCCAATTTTTGGGGATCCAGGCACGAAAATTCTTGGTCCCCGGTGAGTGTCCTGGGTCCGCCCCCTTAACATCAAAAGGTACTCTCGGCTCCAAAATTGCCAAAAATGACGGAGTGACGCATTGGTCACGTACCAAAGATGAGCCAATTTTTCGGGGGAGGAGGGGAGGAAGGGGTTTTCGGGCTCCTCCGGCTCCGCCAACACGTTTTGTGCCCGAGGAATCAAAAAATCAATGGGGCGTAGAGGGAGGGGACCATCCTTTTCGTCCGACACAAATGTGATGGGGCGATTGTTGAGCACTGCCTCTATCTCACACGTCAGTGTTTGGAGGTGCGTAAAGGTTGGTACGGTGCGGCCTAAGCACCGGCGGAACCCAGTTTTAACTATCCCTACTAACCGTTCGTACACCCCCCCTGCCCAGGGGCTTAAAGGGGGGATAAGCCTCCATTCGGCTGGCATATCGTAATATGCTCTCAAAATTTGTCTTCCCAGGACCAGCTGGGTGCCATTATCTGACCATATTTTCTTGGGTGTGCCGCGCCTTGCGACAAAACGACGGAAGGCGGCGAGGAAGTCTGCCGCGCTGAGTGAGTCCACAATTTCAAGATGTACAGCGCGGCAACTTAGACAGGTAAGCAACAAAACCCATGCTTTTTGGGGGCCTCCCAGAGCTTTGAAGGTGGTCGGGCCCAAATAATCCAACCCTACAAAGGTAAAAGGAGGGCTGGGTGTAACCCTGACAGTAGGAAGAGGGGGCATAGGGGGAAGGGCAAATTTCGCGGCCCGGTCTCTTTTGCAGATGGGGCAGTCCCTTATAACACTTTTGACTAGTCGGCGCGCCCGAGGGCACCAGTATTCACACAAAAATTTTGATAAAGTGTAATCTACCCCGGAGTGGGCAAAAGAGCAGTGGGCGGATAGAACAAGTAGGCGGGTAACCCAGGAATCCCGAGGGAGTACCAAGGGATTCTTAAAATCATCGGATTGAGTAGCAAAAGCAAAGCGGGTACGCAGGCGGATTAATCCGTCTGTGTCTGTTAAGTACTCTTCCTTGGGGACAATAGTTGATTGTTCCTTACGAATAATCCATCCCCTCGTAATCTTTTTTGCCCCGAGGGAAAAAGGGTCCATTTCTCCTAATTGGGATAGAATTGGGAATGTGGTCTTCGCTTTTCCACTTTTGCCCAATTTTTTAGCAAGAAAACACCAAAAAAAGGTGGTAGTGGCCAACAAACGGGTCCAATTGCCAAAATTCAGTGGATTTATGGCAAATTGTTGAGGGGCTGCCAGTAGTGGCAAGGATACGGTAACAGGGGGGTCGATGTCTTCGGGGGAATCGGAGGGGATGACAATTTCTCTAAATTCGTCCGGCCACTCCCCCTCCGGGTCCGTTAACCAGGCGGGCCCGTGCCACCACAAGAGAGACCCGCGGAGTTCGTCCGGTGAGGCGCCGCGTGTCCCCAAGTCGGCGGGATTGTCTGCGGATCTCACGTATTTAAAAGTGGCCCCCCGTTCCTTTCTAATTTCCGATACACGGTTTGCCACAAAAACCGGCTGTTTGGCATCACTGGCCAGCCAGGACAGCACGATTTGCGAATCCGACCAAAAAAATACATTTTCTAGGGGGGAATCGAAATTGGCCACCACAAAATTCTTGGCCCGGACTGCGATGAGCAGCCCCAACAGCTCAAGGCGTGGAATTGTTAATCCATCTAACAATTTCAGCTTTTTGGGCCGGAGACGGGATTTTGCAAAAAGAAGAGAGGTTTCTACCCCGCCCGGGTATTCTGACCTTAAGTAAATGGTAGTGGCGTAGGAGTTGGGACCGGCGTCAGAAAATACATGTAATTGTAGTGAAACAGCTCGGAAATGGGGGGTAAGACGGGGAACAGTTAATGGAGGAGCCTCCCACTCCGCCGTTATCCCTGCCCACTCTCTTTTTGCGGTTTCCGCGAGGGGCTCGTCCCATCCTTGGTTGTAGTCCCAAAGGGACTGGAAAAATATTTTGGCTTTTACCAAACATGGGGATAACAGCCCGAGCGGGTCGAATAAGGTAGCAATAGCGCTTAGCACCCCCCTACGAGTAACGGGAAAATCTTCTAGGTTGCTAAGTTGGAAAATAAGCACTTCTTTTATTAAATCCCATTTAAGCCCCAGCACGTTCTGAACATCGCCCACCAGCACATCCTCGGACGGAAGACCAGCCAAAATGGATCGATCAGCGGCTACAAATTCCCGGAGGCGCATGCCCGCGGCAGCCATTTGTTCCTGTGCGTGTCGGAGAGAAGCGGCAGCCTCGGCGGCGGACTCACTGCAAATTAACAAATTATCGACATAAAAATTGCGCGCTAATCCGAGTGTGTCTCCAGTTGCTGCCAGATGATGCCGTAACACCGCTGCAAGCAGGAAAGGCGACGAGTTGACGCCGAAGGCAATGCGCCGGAACCGAAAAATGGCCAAGTTTTGAGGGGATAACGGAGCGAGGGGGTTTTTGAACCATAAAAACTTGGCTGCTTCCCGGTCCTCCTCCCTCAAAGCTACGGCCAAAAAAGCCTTCTCTATATCCCCTAGGACCGGGAAAGCCGATCCCCGGAATCTGAGGAGGATGCCGGCCAGTTCGGGTACCCAGTTTGGGCCGGGGAGAAGCAGTTCATTGAGGGAGGGCTTCCCCGTTTCGTGCGCCGAGGCATCATACACTACTCTCAATTTTTTGGGGGTGATCACCGCCTGGTGAGGGATAAAATGCTCTATAGCACCCGTTCGAATGGCGGGTTCAATTATCCCTTGTTGAAGCTGATCTTTTATGACTAATTGGTATTTTTCCCTCATTTCTGGGTTTGCCCTAAGTTTTTGATAAAGGCCGGATAAACGAGAATAGGCTAGAGAAAAGTTGGTGGGGAGACGGTCCCTCCCTCCTGGGCGCCATGGCCAGCCAACTTCATAACGTCCGTTCGCAAAACGAACAGTTTCGCGAAATAGAGAAATGGCCAGTTCGTTATCGTCCGTATCAATCGGATCACGAATACCGATTGAATCCAGTGCCCACAGGTTCTGCACTAACTGTTCCGGACGTGCACTTCCAGTGAGGGCACCGCAAATTACTGGGGAACAGATAGGGATGGGCCGGTCTATCCCCGGGGAAAAAAGATCAGTTTCCCCCCAAAAATGTCTCCAAATACAGTTACCACGCGAAAAAGTCCCGGGGCTATCTCCTTACGACTGAGTACGAATCTCCAAAAATCTCGAATTCCCAGCAGAATCTTGGGTTCTTTAACTACCAACCCCATTTTTGCCGGTTCCGTCGAAGTCCAAGCAATTTCCTTCAAAAATTCGACGGGTGGTACTATTTTGGGGGTTTGGTTTAGTTCCACCATCTCCCATTCTCCGTCCTTTCTTTGTAGACGAATGGCAAAGCGGGGAGACGGGAACTGTAGAACTTGGTGAGGGGAATTCCCCGAAAAACCCCCTACGGACATATTTTCGTTCGCCACTTGTGTCGGACGGATGGACGCGACCAGATCGGCTGAGACGAAGGACGGCTGTGAGCCTGGATCAAAAAACACAGGTACTCTGACCGGTACCGGTCCGCGATTATTAAAAACGGGAATTTCGCGAATCATAAGGTAAGCGGGTGGACGATGGTTAGGGGGAGGGGAATGTGTCACTGCTGATGTAAGTTGCGGGAAGAGAGGAGGGGGTGAATTGACGGATGGTGCCTGTGGCAAATTGTTTGGAGGGGGGACCCTTCCGCCCGTTGGACGTTGCCCCAGTGGGACGGAATTGCTTCCTTTCCAATTTTCAGGTGGTTGCGGGCACACCAACACGTGGTGCGGACCCTGGCAGCGAAAACATGCTGAGTTCGAGGGACAATCATTCTCGGAGTGCCCTTCGCGCGCACAGCGCGAACAACGGTTTTGCTCGCGGAGGCGGGCACGTCGCTGATCCGAGGTACGGTATTTTTGGCATTTGGAGGGGCGGTGGTCCGCCCCCAGGCAAAGGGAGCACCCCGATTGCCCATTCCCATTTTTATTCTCCGCCACTACTGGAAAGGCGCGTCTGATGGGTTCATTCGGTTTTGGTAATGGTTTGGGTGGAGAATGTTTGGGGGGATGAGTGGACACTGGCGTGGGGGGTTCCCACGGCGCGTGGACTGCCTCTTTTAATCTAACAATGCCCGCCAGGCGGTCGCGCCACTGCTTTGAAGTCCACACTGTCCCCCCCTCCATCTCCTTATCGAATAAATGTGTTTTAACTTCTATCGGTAGTTTTTCTTTTATGGCTACAGTCAAAAATGGATTGTTGTCCAAATCGCTACCCATCCCTTCAAGTTGTCTGCATATACGGTCAACTTGCTCCGAGAAGGACCTAAGTGATTGAGAATGAGAGGTGGGCTTTTGAAGGTGAAAAAGTTCGCTTCGCAACCTGTCGGCGCGCTTGGCATCATCGCCAAAGCGGCCCTTCAGCAGGTCAACGACGATGATGTAGTTATCATCGACGAGAGCGAACCCGTCTACAAGGGTACGGGCCGGCCCCCGGAGACGCCCAACCAAATAAGTCAACTTTTGGGAGCCCGTTAATTCCGGGTTATTGTGGATGGCCTGCTCGAACGCGGCCCAAAAACTCGGCCAACCCGAGTCACTGCCGTCAAAGTCCGGCAGATGCAATGAAGGCAATTTGATGTTAGGCCTAGCAGCGCCGAAATGGGGTGGTGGGTGTACCGGGGCCGACCGGGACCGTATTCTATCGACCTTTAAGTCTAATTTGGACTGGATGTCCAGTGCTGTAGCCAATATATCCCCCGGGACCCGGCCTCTAACTGTGAAATCGTTGAAAAGTGCATTTTCCTCTTCCCGGATATCCCGATCCGGAGAGGACAAAACCACGGTCCAATCCTTTAACAATTCCCTGATCTGATTGGTTTTCTGTGCGATCCCTTCGGCCATAACACCTACGGCCTCCAGGGATCCAATCACATCAGGGAGTGCCAGGACAATATGCGATTGGGCCACGGCATCAAGAGTGGAGGTGAGTATTGGGGTAAGCTGTTGGCGAATGATTATTGACATGGTAAGGATTGGGTTGTAAGGAGGGCCCGGTTAGCTCAGTTCGTTTCAGAGCACCCCGACTCTTAATCTGTCGACGGGACGATGGGCGGATACGGTAAGTCAACGAAAAAATGGAACAAAATTGGGCTTAAGCGGACACGGCAACCCAATGGAAAATAAACCAAACTGGGGATGGAGAGGATACGGTAAAGTACTGGAAAACGAACCAAATTTGGGAAGGAAGGGATACGGTAATTCAATGGAAATCGAACCAAAATTGGGGATGGAGAGGATACGGTAACGTATTGGAAAACGAACCAAATTGGGGAAGGAAGGGATACGGTAATTCAATGGAAATCGAGTCAAATTGGGGTGAGGGGTGAAACAGTCCCTTCCCAACTACGAAAGAGGACCAGGGGCAGGACAGTGAGGAAAGGTAATGAAAATCCGAAAAAGTATGTTATTTTCTTTTATGCACGGCGAGGAAAAAATGGCGAGAAGAACGGTTAAGTTGAAGGTCGAGAACAGCAAAACTGAGGATGAACAGAATGTTTTTCGTTGAACACATTTTTCTTTTATAGCGCAGGTCAAGCGGACGAGGCAAGATGGGCGGGGCGGACAGGCCATCAACAGAGTGGGGCAAGATGGGCGGGCGGAGAAGCCAACAACAGCGCGGAGGAGGGCACATCGAGAGGAGAAGGGCAGGATGGGTGAGTGGGAGCAGCAGTGGGCGCCAGAGGGCTTTCTGCCTGCTCACCGAGTGGGTATTTGAAATGGATGGGATTTTTGATGGGGGTGGTGAGCAGGCAGAAAGTGTTGAGTGGTGACCATTGACCATTCCATCGAGTCGAGAGTTGGCCCATCGCCAGAAATCATCCAAATGGCTGAAGAAAGAAAAAACAAGCGAGGGAAGATGGTATCGGGGATTAGAGGTCCGGCCCCGCCAAGAATGCGACGCTTAACCCAAGCCAAATAATAATTTGAATTAATTTTAGATTTTTTGTCAACGACACATGTGGAATTTATTGCTTGTAAAAAGATGAAAATCTAATGAATTTTGGGGTTTCGATAATATGTTTTGAATTTGGCGCTATGTTATTTTCACATAATTGACTAGAATTTTGGCATTTCTTTTTCACGCATTTTTTGACAGCGGCGACGCTGTGGCAAATTAAATACTTTTTCCGGCATTTTCAGTGTTTTTTCGGCATTTTCAATATTTCCCAATGCAAAATGCATGCAGAAACAGAACGGCATTGTTGCGAAAAACGGTTGGGATAAAATCTCATGCCAATTCAAACTTCACTTAGAAAACATATTTCTAAAATATGTAGTGAAAAAAATAAAAATGTGAGTAGTGGCGCCAGCCTCTCTCAGCCATGGCGGAGAGTTAAAAATAACAAGCACCGAACCTGGCTTTTATAGATGGGGCTAGGGTAATAGTTTGAAATAGTCTTTTTATGGAGTTAGGCTGCTTTCTGCTCTGAAGAGGTTGTTTGCCGAAGGAAGCAAACAAACCACCCGCCCAATCTTTCCCTCCCTCCGTCTTCTGCTCCCCCCTCCTACTTTGGGATGGTCTTTCATCAGTGTTTATCATCCGATCAATCAGTTAATCACACAATCACCTAATCCCACACTACTCCATCCCCTTCCCCCCCCCACCGATCATTACACCCTCCGGAATTCCGTCCCGCTGTCTTTTCTCTCTCCTCCGGCGCCTTTCTTCCGCTTCTGCTGCTCTCCTCCTTCCCTGCCGCCCATCTCCACTGTTGGCCACCCTTTCTCTTCCCCCTCCTCCTCCTCCTCCTTCGTCCCCTTCTCTTTTCGTTGTTTTTGGCCCAATTTTCGGCGTTTCGGAAGCACAAGCAAACTCGGCATTTGACTGCTGTTGCCGGCCACTTCCGATGCCGGACTGATCACTTTTAGCTAAATGAACCCAACGGATTGATTTCTATGAAGATTGTCGTTTATTTGATAAGGTATCAGGATCGGGCCGATTTTTCTCGGCCCGGGCCGCTTAATGATGGGCCCGGCCCGGGTTAGCCCGATTCGGCCCGGTGAAATTTTGCTACTTATAAAGCATGGAATAAAATAAAACCATCATTGCGTAATGCGCTGGTGTAGTACCACTAGGACTGAGATCGAGCCGGCCCGTTTTTAAGACAAAAATATTTTGACATGATTTGGGTTGGCCCAATGAAATTTTCAAAAGAAAATTACGAATTTAAAAAAAAGTAGTTCAAAAATTAAGGTTCAAAAATCTATGGAAAAGTGTTTTCCACTTATTACCCATCAGCAGGCAAAATCAAAAAATGCCATTCAAAGATAGGACAAAAATATTAATATTTGCTATAAATAAATTTATTAATTAATTATTTAATTTTTTAGAAAAATAATTAAAAGATTTTTTTTATTTTTTTTTATTTGATCCTTTTATAAAAGAAATTGAATATCTTTGCTCAAAAGCAAAAAGCTAAATCTTCCCTTAATTTTTAATATTTGTTCCAACTAGGGTTTTTCACGGGGATCCCCGTGAAAACGGGGGCTGGTCCCCGAGCCCGCCATCCCCGTCCCCGCGGTTTGAAATACGGGGTCCCCCCCCGTCCCCGGGGACGGGGAC
>JAQIYK010000866.1:0-11710 GCA_034700465.1 Rotylenchus robustus | reverse complement strand
CTGCGCGACGCGTGACCCCCCCCCAATTGGGGGGCTTTGGGGGGGGGGTGCCCGCCTGTGGTGGGGGTCAAAACCCCACAAAAAAATTTTCAAAAAAAAACCGATACCATCTTATAGCGCAGATCGAGACGCGTCGACGAAAACAAATAAAAAATGAAATAAAACATAAACCTGTTAGAAGGTTTTTGTTTCAAAAATTAAAAAATTCATTTAAACAATTATCCGGTTTCACTGGACGCCAAAAAACACTATTTTATATTGTCAATAAATTTATATTTTAGGGACATCACAATGGAGTTGCATTTGTCGAGTTTAAAAATGCGGAAGTAGCGAAGATCGCAGCGCAAACAATGGACAATTATTTGCTTGCGGAGAATAGGCTGAGAAGCAAGGTGTTGGGCCAGGAAGAGTTGCCAATAAGCATCAGAAAGGGAAGACTCTTTGCCAAAGTTGCAAAAATTGGAGAAAATAGTACGAGAATCCGAGGGAAAATTGATAACCAAATTACACTTTAAGAAGTAAGGCACGCCAAGAAACAGTTTCACCATCGTAGCGCGGAACAGGAGAGACGTCAGATGGTAAATAAATTAAAGGGAAAAATATGTGGGTGAACATTTATTGTTTTATTAGGAAAGACTGGTCAACGACATGCGGAAACGGATGGCGAAACTGCAAAAGATGGGCTTAAATTACGAATTTAATTTTGAGACGAAGTTCAAGGAGTTCTTGCGATCCAAAGACGACGAATCAAACCATGACGGAGGACAGAGAATGGAGTTGAAGGAGGAAGGAATAATGGGAAACAAAGGAGAGGAGGAGGAAGCAGAGAAAGAAGGAGAGGAGAAGATGGAGGAGGAACAGGTGAAGAGTGGAAAAGCCGAACTGAGCAAGAGGGTGAGCAGGAAGAGGAAGGGAACTGCACTTGGTGATCGACGCCAGCGATGACAGCCTATTTTTGGTTAAACCGTTAATTGCACATTTGTGCTAATTTGTTGTTTGTTTTTAAAGAAACCGAGGGAAAGAAGTTTTACCCTCAAAATAGGAGGACAAGTCAAACCTTCAGAAGTATTCTTCTGACCATCAGAAAACACTCAAAGAGTGCCGCGCAGCCTGTGCTGGTGACATGCCACTGCATCTATTCGCTTATCATCCTCGTATCATCACATCCTTACCATTGCACAATATCTCTGGGAAAGGTTTTTGACAAAATGGAAAATATTTACAACAAAATAAGATGGAAAAAGGGGGGAGGGAGGATGGTCATTTTGCCGGACAGGTTAGGTATTCGGTGGTCAGTTGGTGTCCAGTGGGACTGTTCGGCTGTCCCACCATTCCCCACTTATCTATCCCTCCGCTCAATTCACTCGTTAATTTACTCTCCGTCCCCTCACCGCCCCTTCCCCATTTGTGCCATTTAACCCCACTCGCCGCCTGTCAATCTCTTTGCTGCTCCAAATTGGATGTGCCCCTCCTCCTGCCACCCTCCTCCTCCCCTCCTTCCTCTCCTCCTGCCACCCTCCTTCCCCTCCTCTTGCCACCCTCCTCCTTTCCCTCCTCCTCCTTCCCCCCGTCCTTCCCGCCCCGTTGACTGTTGTCTCTAATTGCCCGCCGACAATTGGATGCCGAAATCAACACGGAATGGATAAGTGGGTGGGCGGATGGATGGACGGCCGCTTAATTAAATATTTATTTTTCCCTCCATTCATCCGACAATGAAATGCCTCGTTAAATCCTCCGACCACCACATTGGGCACTCACTCTTTCCTTTCTTTCCCTCCCTCTCTTTCTCGTACCGTATTATTAAGCAAAAAGGTACTTTTCTTTTGGAAGGTACATTTTTCTAATTGCTTTGCCGTTATACACTTTTAGTGATCGTTTCTTTACAATTGGCACGAAAGGACAATGAATGAACTCCCTCCCTCCCGCCCCCTTTCTCTCTTTTCTACCGTAATCACTGCTCCCCCTAAATGTGTTCTCAAATGGGCCTTAATTGGCTGCGATGGGGCGGAGCGATGGGAAAGACGAAGAAAGGAAAGAGGGGGAGGGGGAAGAATGGAAGGGATTGTGGCGACGGACACACAACACCAGCACAGAATTGGGGCGGGCGAAGTGCTTTTTGCTGCGCGTCCGTCGTCCCTCCCCAACCAGCCCATCTCCGCTTTTTGCTGCTCCCTCCCCCTGGTGCTGAGCTGATCCCCTTCCTCACTTTTTGCTTCTCCTCAATCAGCAGCCCCTTCCTTCCCCTCCATTCCTCATCCCATTCTCCAACAAATTTCAACACAATTGTAATACCGTATGCTCCCCTTTCTCAGGCTACCATACCCCAAAATGAACATTGCTCTGCTGTTGTCCAATAACAGTGATCCTCGTCCAGAAGCGACCAAACTGTCCTGCTGCCCCTCCCGCTCACCGCCTCCTCCTCCATCGTCGTCCTCTCCACCTTCCAACTTTGCCATTCCCAATATCTCCCCCTCCTCGTCCAACGTCAAAATAAGTCCGTCGAATGGTGGAAAAGAGAATCGGGACGAAGCAGCCAGGCCGAAGTTTGGCATTGAGGACATTCTGAAGCCCGAATTCGGCGTTACGGTCAGTCCAACCAACCCTTTCTTCTTTTCTTCTTTGCCCAAACTGATCCCGATACAAATCCAGTCCAACTCATCTCTTCGCCTGTCCTCGTCCCCCTTCATGGATATATGTTCTTCGCACTCCTTCGGCGAGGTGCCAGCCCAACAGATGTCCTTTACCCAACAACAACAAGTCCATCATCTGTTGGACTCGTCTCCGCCGTCACTTCCCTCCTGGATTTTCTGCACTCGCTACTCCGACCGACCAAGTTCAGGTTGTTCCCCTCCCTATCCCCTTCCAAATTTGCTGATAACCTACCTATTTGGCACAGGACCGCGCACAAGGAAGGCAAAGCGGCGAGAACTGAGCGAAGAAGAGAAACGACCGAGGACGGCATTTACGGCGGAACAGTTGGAGCGACTCAAAGCCCAGTTCGTACACAGTCGCTACCTGACGGAGAAGAAACGCCAGGAGTTGGCCCATGAACTGGGCCTGAACGAGTGCCAGATCAAGATATGGTTCCAGGCAAGTTGGAGGACTGTGGGTGGAAAAATGGTGGTCAGGAAGAATTGTGAGGCCGGGGACGAGCATGAGATCGAGGTCGGGAAGGAGGTGGGCAAGGAGGTGGTGGGGGAAGGACGACATGGCGAATCAGTCACCCCTCTCCCCCGGTCCAATGACACGGTATTCCGCGCTCCCCCCCCCCCCCACTCCCATGTCGTGCATTTACCGCTTTGTCGTTTGGGTGGGGGGAATGGGTGATGAATGCGAGTGAATCAGTGAGTGTGATCTTATCGTTTTCTGTGCGCTTCGCTCGCTCGATGATTGAGTTTGCTCGATAGTGCTGAGTGAGAGGGAAGGCCGATGGATGGTATTAATGAGAGGGGAGGGGAAGAGGGGAGAGGGGAAGTGGTGTTGTAAACCAGCAGAAGATCGCATCAATCCGATTTGGGCAAGAAGGTATTACGGATGGACATGGGGAACCCGGGTCATCGGGGAACGATAGTCGTGGTTGGGGGAGGATATAGCCTGGCCCCTCTTCATCCCATTTTAAATCCCATCCAAAACCAAGCGAGAGTGTGCGTTCAAATGTCCTCTCCCCTTTGGTCTCTTTTCCCCTCCATCGCCAAGGGCATCGTCGAGAGTGGAAAAGACAACCGCTTTTAGCGCAAAACACAGAAAAGAAGGAAGAGAGGGGGGGGGGGCAGGGGATTGTTGGGTGTGTTGAGTGAGTGAGGGAAGAGTTTGAATTGAGGGGAGAGGGGGAGTGCATGTGTCGGATCATCTGTCCGCCGAAGATTGGCTCGGTTGGTTGGTGGTGTCATCATCCTCCCCTCCCCTCCCCCCCCCCCGTTTTTGATAAACATCTCCGCGCTACTCACTCATTCATTTACCCGCCCAAATGAATCGAATAAATGGGTGTATATGAAGGGGAAGAAAGAGTTAATTTGTTTGGCGGAAGAACAACGACACAAAGAAATACATTCATTTGAGTGGGGAAAATGGAGGGAGTGGATGAAGAGGAGGAAGGGATGAGCTAGCAGGCGGATGAGTGGAAGGAAGAACAACGATATATCCCCTTCAGAACAAACGTGCCAAGCTGAAGAAGTGCGCCCAGCGAGTCCAACAGTCCACACTCCACCGCTTGATGAGCCCTGCACTGCACAAGAGACAATGAACAGATGTTATGCATACCAGACAGATGAGCTAAGAAACAAAACACACCACAATTTGGTCATGTACCACACCACATCTCGCAAATTGTACAAAGGTACATCATTTGTTGCCCCACGATCTCTCTTTCCACTATCATGCACAAACTAATCAAAGAATTTCAAATAAATTTTTTACATTTCGCTTCATAAAAATTTTACAAAATGGTTGGGAAATAATTGTGTAAGTTTTTTGTATACGGTTGAATAGATCCGACCTCCCTCGATCTGCGCCTCCCTTTCATTTTGGATTTTCGCTTCTCGACGGGCCTTCTCGGCTTATCATTATCATTCCTTTCCTGCGATGTTTTTGCGCTGATTTCTTTAACGGAAACGATTTCGTCGATAAAAATGACTTCGTCACTATCATCATCTTTATCCATATTGGTATAACCATTGTTGGCGGAAAGAGGAGATGAATGTTCGGTGCCATTGGTCCCGGTTGGCGCCGATGCTGTGATAATCACAGATAAAAAGGGAGAAAAGGAGGATGAAAAGTAACCCAATAAAAAGTCGCAAATTGTGATAATCAAAATTGATATTTTTGAAAATTACAAAAAAAATTCCATTAATATGTGTAAAATTTTTGTAAGGATGATTCCGTCAAATTTTAAAAATAACAAATAGTTAAAATCAATTATGAATAACATTTTTGAGCTTTTAAAAAACTCAAAGAATTTGCTCGGTTTGATAACATAAGTTGTTCCACAAATATTTTAATTCCTAATCCGCTAATAAGGAATTTGATTTTTAGGACCAATAGTCGCTTAGTAAAATTTCAGCTTACTAGATGCTCTGCTGTTGACGTGCTCTTCTATTCCCTTTTCGCTTTGCTCTGCTGTTAAATCGACCATCTGATTCTCTTCCCATTCCATCAATGCTTCTTCTTCTTCATCGGATGAGTTCAATTCTATTAATGGCGGGGGACTGTGGCTCAATTTTTTCGGTGGTCGACGCAATAAAAATTCAGCTAAACTCTTTTGAACGCCGATTCCTTCACTTTTTGATTCCATTTCACTATTATTGTCCTCGAAAAGCAATTGAGAAAGGCGAACACCCAAAAGACGAATCTGAAACGACATCATTTACAAACATAAAATTGGAAAGTTAAAGAAGTCGCGCACATACAGCTAGATCCTTTTCTTTCAGCTCTTTGCGTAACAAAGTTTCAATAATTGGAAGCAATTGTCCAAGCGATGAGATATTGAAATTTACTGATTTACATCGCGTAATGACATCAAAATTAGCAAATTTTATCTAAAACAAACTAAGTAAAAAAAGTTAAGAAAGGTTGTTAGTATATACTTTCAGTGTTGCCGATCGTCCTCCAACAATGCCTGTCGATGGGAGACTCTCAATGAGACGTGCACAAAGCTTGCGAATGGTACACAACAGTTCTTCAAGTTTTTTGGTGGGGACGAAGGTCCTTTCGATGCTGCTACTCTTTGGGTTGTTGTCTTCTGCAAAATGAAAACCAATAAATTCGTTCATTGGTTTTCATTCAGCCTTCCTTAGGGTGCATACCTTGCTCTTCCTCCGCATAATCAGCACCCAATACTTCCCGACTCGAAAGTCCAAGTGAAACGCGGAGGAACCAATCGGATGAATGCTCTGAAAAGAGCAGCCGAATGACCGCTCTCTTGTCGAATAAGTTGCCACACGTGTGCACTCCCATCGCTTTCAATACAGCTTCACTCACAGCTCCAATCCCCGGCACTTTCCTTATGGGCAAAGATCGCATGAAGTCAACTATTTGATCGCGATCGCTCATCAACCGATATTGTCCATTCGGTTTGTTCAGGTCGGAGCATATTTTTGATAACATTGAGTTTGGGGCAATTCCTTAACTAATTAACATGTAAGAACAATTAATTTTTAATTAAAATATATAAAACAATCGAAAATCTCAAGGTATAAAAAATACCTGCACTGCAAGTTAACCCCGTTGCCTGTTCTACTTCTAAATTTTGAGGATTAAATTTATTCTGCGCTTGTTAATATACCAAATCGAAGTTGCTTTACAACTGAATCAACGTCCGTTTCGAATTGAATGGAATCAATCACCGTTATGCGCTCCTTTTCACATTTCAGACATTTTTCGGATATTTTTTCAGAATCACCGCCAATTTCATCATTTTCGGCAATTAATGGAAGTCGACAAATGCATGGACCAGTATAACGAACTCTTTTACACCAAACTAAAAGATAATGTACTATAAAACTAAAACCAAAAATAAAATTAACGATAATGCGCGATGACAAAAACCACATTTTTTTGTCCAATCCATCTAATTCGGTATATGCTAATTTATTGCACGCAAGACAATTAAAAATCGGTTGTTTGAATCAGTTAAAGTGTACAAAAGCACTACTAGTGTATAAAAATTGTAAATACACTATTTGTGTTTAAAAAATGTACAAAAATAGTTTGTGTACAAAGTACAAAGCGTACAAAATAAGGTCTTTTCTAGTTTTGAAAACCCTTCATAAGACCCCGGAAAGTAAAATTTAACGGATAAAATCAATGACCTTAGTTTTTTGAAAATTTTCGACCCCTAGGCCTCAGGAATTTCCATTTTATGAAAAAGGGTGCTAAAAATAAGGTATAAATAATTTGTTTTCTTTTAAGGCGCGGCGAAATTTTTTGATGCACATCCCCTTTGTAAAAGTTTGAGCCAACCTATTCCCCTCTTTGCCCACCTATGGCTGCTACGCCTGCGCTTCGGAGAACAACTCCTGTTTGGCGTGCCGACGCGCTTCGCACGCCGAATACAAGACAATCCTGGTTTTACTTGAATTTTTTGGAAATTAGGAATTTGATTTTTTAGAATAGAAATTTTAAAGGAAAATGGGGTGAATCGGGACTTTTTGGTTGATGGGGCGAAACGAAGCGGAGTGAATCGGAGAGAAATGTATGGTGGGGCGAATCGGGGCTTTTTGCTGGTGGGGCGAATCGGAGGGATTGGCTGGTGGGGCAAATCGGGGGGGGGGGGGGGAGGGCGAATCGGGGCGCACTATACGAATACAACTTTTTACATAAATATTGAATAGTGTTTTTGTACAAGTTTTCATAATTTATTTGTACACTTTTTAAAATGTACGATTCAAACAACCGATTTTAACAGACGTGCAAAAAATTAACATATCGTGCTCGGCGCACTGAATTAGATCAATTGGACTAAAAATTGTGGTTTTAAGAGTTGTATGTATTCTTAAATATTATCCAAACAGTCACCATACCCGGCGTATTCCTTTGGGCCATGTAATCTGTTATGTCCAAATATGCCTCATCTAGACTTCCCATTGATACTTCAGGATCATAACGTTGAAAAATTTTCTGTATGTGAGCCGATTCGTGTCGATATTTAGAAAAATGGCCTGGTACGATGATCAATTCAGGGCAAAGTTTCTTAGCAATAAATCCAGGCATCGCGGAGCGAACACCAAATTTGCGTGCAATATAATTCGATGTACTCTATCCAAATAAGTGCATAAGAAATTGGATAATTATTTGCTTCAATTAGCGGCCATAGCAATAATCAAATCTCGTACATGCTATGGGTTTATGGGTTTATCTACACTAAAGCGTAAAGCCAATTCAATAGTAAAAGGTTTTCCGGTACTTGTCGCCACAGCGTCGCCGATGTGTGGGGAATGTAAAAAAAGCGTGAAATGAATTATCATAAAAATACTGAATAAAAGGCTATTCGCGTCGAAAATTTTTCCTACCCATTAATTTTGAATTGAACGGACAGTCATTGAATTCAATGGGAAAAAGTGATTCAAATGTGGTGGTTTACGAAATTTTTAGCTGGCCGGCTGTGTTAGTGACATACCTTGCGCAATACTAGACATGTTGAAGTTGTGGAATTCCAAAAAAAATTGAGGCACGTTTGCATTACTCTGCGAACGGGAGTTGTTTTATTGAATTATATGGCAAATTTTGATCAAAATTACCGATTTAAACAACAAGTTGAAACAAAAGGAAGGTGGAAAAAATGATAAAAGCATAAACTAAATTGATTTGATGAATTTTTCGCCGATACATGTGGAATTTATTGCTTGTAAAAAATGAAAATCTAATGGATTTCGGGGTTTCGATAGTCATTTTGAATTTGGCGCTATATTATTTTTAAATAATTGACTGAAGATTTGGCATTACTTTTTCACGCATTTTTTTGACAACGGCGACGCTGTGTCGCGTTTGAGTCCCCTTTTTGATCGACTTTGCAATACCGGTTTTGCTTATCAGAACTATTATTTTTCAAGAATCGGTACCATGCAGGCAAAATTTTACGGGGTCAATGTTGAGCTCTATTTTTCAAAAATTCTAACTCCTAGACTCCTAGGCCTAAGCTCATATCTCAAAATTTTCATTTTTTTAATTATCGCTTTATCAAAAACGATTTTTTGTTGTTACTTATTCACAAAAATGTTTTTTTAACCCTTTTTAAATTTTGATATTTTTTTAAACCTAGGCCTAAAAACCGAAAATTTTTAGGTCACGTTGGATTCCCCGTAAAATTTTATAATTTTTTTTTATATATGGTAAATTTACCTACTGGGATCACTTTTTGTAAAAAAACAATCGACTTGAAATTTTGTTTTTGCAAAATCGACCAAAAATGTGGACCCAAACGCGACAAGTGCCGGTTTTCCATTGTCTTAAAACTCTATAGAAAACTCTATCTAAATATACCATCCTTGAATTCTCTATTCTTCCATCCTCACTACTAGTTAATAATAATTAAAAAAGAAAAACCAGCATCGAATTGCTTCCAACGGCCATTGGTATTGCCCTTAATCGAGAGTCATCACGGCATTCGACCGCTGCAAAAAAGGCATCCATGTCTATGTGAACTTTTACTCTGTCTAATCTTCGCCGTCCAGCTATTTCTTCGATAATTTTGTCCAACTAAATTAGCTGTTTATATAAACAAAGTTAATAAAAAGTACAGTAGGTATTAGGTATATCCCTTCCGTTTGTATCCTATGGATTATTATGGATTAAAATTCTAACTCCTAGCTCCTAGGCCTAATTCAGAGAGTATCTGCTGGATCACAACTCTATTTACAGTTATACAATATAATTTTAGAATCACTAATCAGAACATGTACCTCTGTTTCCTTTTGTTTGATCTGTTCTTCAGTCAGTTCAGAGAGCATCTGCTGGTTCCGTCGAACTCTCAATTCAATTCTCTTTGCTCTTTTTTGCTCATGTCCTTCAAACTTGGAACTGGTATTTTCGGCAATTATGCGCTCAATTCGATCCTTGTCCACATATTTCATTCCGGCCTTATTATCACTGAACCGTGTCGTACTGACCATCTTTATAGTTGTTTTTCTGTTGAACAAATTTCGCGCAATCGAAATGAAATTTCCTTCTGTATTATTTGACTATTGACAGCTAAATTTTTTTTATAAAAAGTGGAACAAACAAAAATGAACAATATTATGGCACTACTTACAAATCGCCCCCAAATCAATTTTTTTCAACTTTTTCCTTATTTTTTTGTTTGTTTTTTAGCTTAAAATTGCTTTTAAAAAATATCTGGGGCCTGTGCAAATTTCCCTCAAATCGTTGATTTAATCGTTGACGTCAAAGATTCTGTCCAAATTAAAAAATCATTAATTTGGCGTCAAAGAAATTCTTTGAGAACCAAAGGCCTAATCGTTGACGTCAAATCAAGGCGCCCCCCCCCCGAAATGCCAAAAATTCTTTTCAAAGTTCATAGTTCCTTCTCATTTTTTCCAAAAGATGATGAAACATCTTTGAATGAAGCGTCGGAACATGTGTATAGGGAAAGACAAATCAACATTTTATAATAAAAAATATTGTTATTTAAATCTCAATAAAAATGTTTATTTTATTTTTTATTTAATACATGGTGGGGAATTCCGCTAAATTTAGCTGACCCCCGCTAAAACAAGCGCGCCAATTTGAATCGTGTATTTTTAGCTGACCAGCTAAAATCCAGCTAAAAATAAGCTAAAACACAACGCCAACGCCAAACTTTCAAACGACTATAAGTAAGATACCAAAAAACGGAAACTACCAACACCGCAACCATACTACCATTGCACTTTTCAACGATCCAAAAGCCGCAAAAACCGATCACTAATGATTTTGAAATTTTATTGAAACTTTTTAAATAAAAACCATAACTTTTTAGAAATTTTTGAAAGGAAATAATGCGAAAATGAATGCTTTACCACCAATTCACGGTGATAATACCAACACCACAACAAACAGCTCTACTACATCACAATCAAACATCGCAGAATTGATCTGCTTGGAGATGAGGGCCGGGAAAAAGGAAAAATAAAGCGTCGTCGATCAAAAAGGTACGTATTTTTGAAAAACTAAACCTTTATTAGGTTTTTTAGGATTTTTCGGTTTTAAAATATCTTAACCTAGGTTACAAATTTTTTATTTGTAACAAAAGAAGCGCCTGATTTTTCTGCATTTTTAATATCAATTTTTTAAGGCAACGACCTAAATAAAAAGTTTTTTTTTCTTAAAACATTTAAAGTTGTGATGTAATTATTAAATAAGGTCATGTTTAAATGTAAAATTCAATATATTTAGGTTCAATTCATTTTTAGACAACATCTCATATGAGCAAAGGGCGCTTTTGCATGGTCAGGAAGGATTGGAAGTTGTGAAGGCCGATTACAAGAGATGCTGCCCAAGTTTTCCGGCGTTACCAATATCTGAAAAATTATGATACTCCTCACCGATGAATATTCCAATTTTTTATTTTGTTTTATTGCTGAACAATTAATCCACTTTGTTAATTTCAATGTTTTTCCCCAATTTTCCGAACATTCTGCTTAAATTATTCTATTTCCTCTCCAATAATTTCATTCCACTTCAATATTTTCATTGTTAGACAATTTTATGGCTGTCTATGCTCGCAACTTATTTTACAGCTTAATTTTACTTCTTTTCAGCGGAGAAATGTAAAGATGATCCAAATAGGAAGCCTTGGAAAAAAGTGAGTTTATTTTGGTAATTTAAACGTTTGGCATTGGCGTTTCGATTTAACCGCCTTTTAACCGAGTTTTAACCGTCGGTTAAAAAGAGCCATCAAAACGCCAATTGGCCTAGTTTAACCGCCTCGGTTAAATTTAACCAAATTGCGCACCATGGAAATTTCAGTGCGGATTTTCTCGAAAACTATCCAGCGACTCATCGCCATCACACTGCTGATAAAATAGGCCATCAAAAAATCTAAAAAAATTGTTAAATTTTCACCACCTGAAAACACTACCATCACCTATTTTTTTGGACTTTAAGTTTTCAATCGACTCGCTAAAATCAGCATCCTGTTAAAAAATTCATTTTTTCTGTTTAAAAGTTTCTAAATAGTGTTAAGTTTATTTTCCATACCAAATTTCGAAAAAGCTAACGATTCCCTCGAAAAGCTAAC
>JAQIYK010000865.1:0-11711 GCA_034700465.1 Rotylenchus robustus | reverse complement strand
TTTCAAGTCCTTCATTGGATTCGGTCGTTTCAAACTCAACTACCTCCCCCATTAAAATACCTATTTTTCCCCGGCTAATGGATAAATAATTGGTTTTGCAATAAAATTTTGAAAAAATATATTTTAAATAAAAATTTGTAAAGGAATTCAAAGAATATCTATCAAAAAATATAAAATATCTATAATTTATATACATCCGTCAAATTAAAAATATGGAATTTTTTGCAAAAAATAACTAAAATTTTGAAAGTTTTCTCCAGCACCCCTTATAATGCCGGGAATTTTTTGGTTGTATTAATCAATTATATTAACACAAATATTTTGTATGTGTTGAAAAATAGAAGCAAAAATAGAAACGGTACATCTCAGCCTTAGTTTTTCAATTTTCGATTTTTCACTCAGTTTCACACGATGCAAGTTCTTGTCGCGTTTTCTTTTCATCTTCTAATATTTTTTCCTGTTCCCCAATAATTTTTCTCACCAATATTTTCACTGTCTTGCACATTTCCCTTAATTCAGCCCGATTCTTCACCCAAATAGTTAAATTCAAACATTTTCTAGCACATCCAACCCTTTTTTCGAGATCCACAAAGGTGAAAATGTTGAAAACTCGCAAATTTTTTGGCTTTTTCACCTTTTTCAACTCCGCCGGCCAACATTCTCCGGCAATAAAGTCCAAAATTCCTTTAGCGGTTAGTCGATTTGTTGGCACATGGTGCAACATATTCTTTAAATTTACAATAAAAATAACACGGAATTTGGAGCAGTGCAAGTAACCTATTGATACCTATTACCTATACCCCCTATATTAAGTCTTGATGTGGTAGTTTTTTTTCGAAAAACATTTATGTTAATTTTTGTAAATCAAGGAGAAAAAATTCAGAAAAACGCCAGTTTTGAACGATTCTTTTTTTTGAATTTGCTTTCGTTTTTTGGTCCAAAAAATGTTTGACCTATTTTTTGGAAAAACAAAACATTCTTGTCGGAAAAAGGAGCATGGGTAGTAAAATATGAAATGGTCCAATAATCAATACATACCTAAACACTCTTATCATTTTTTCTTCAAATTTTAATTTTTAATTTCTGAATACTAATTTTACATATTTCACATTGATATTTAACACTCGCCTACCGTAACCAACAGCGCCGTTTTCGGATATTTTTGCCAAAATTCGAGCACCACAGAAATGGCATCCAAATGGGATGCGAAGTTAAGTGATCTCAATTTTTTCCCGCTGCTCGTCATTTCAAAACCAAGGTATAAATCACCAATTCTGAGAAGCATTTCATCCAATTCATTCTAAAAAAAGAAGTTTTAATTTATTTTAAAAAGATATTTTTGGAGAGTGAGGAGGAGAACTACCTAATTACCCCCCAGCCCCCTTTGGGGGCTGGGATAGTTGAGTTTTTTCATTTGTTTTTAGATTTAAAAAAATTTAAAATGGATTTTAAAGAAAAATACATTCCTAAGGATCATTTTCAAACTCAAAAATACAAAAAATCCCTCTTAAGGTTATAACCGGTGAATTATAATTTTAAATTATTATTCAATCTGACATTTCTAATAAAATGGATATCAATATTGACAGAATTTTATATATCAAATATTGAAATCGATATATTGTATGAATATTGATTCAACATTGAATATTGATTACAACAGTTGATTCAACATAACTAATAAATTCATAACAAATTTAGATGTCAAATAATCATGATAATATTATTTTTTATCATTTATTAATTTTAAATAAACTGATAGGTATATTCACAGAAATAGATCCATTCTTGAGAAACTGAAATAACTTCCAAGATACTATATTAGAATTGTTAGCAACTGGTTTAAAACCAGGAGTCCGGTTTTCGGTTAGGCCGGTTTTGCATACCCCGGGTTTTTCCCCAAAAAAAACTTGGTTTCGGTTTCCTTTAACCAAACTGTAACGGTTGCCAACAACCCTAATTGTAATTTAACAAAATTATTTTTTGTATTTATACCCCTTTCAGCGGGCTTTGTCCATTTTGAGCGCGTATTTGGTCCAAAGCTACCTCTAATGCAATTATGCCAACTGACCATATGTCAACTTTTGTTGAGACCTAAATTTATGGATTATTATATTCATTTTAAGATATAATATAATTGAATATATATTCTATAATTTGTAAACTTGTTTTTCAAGAATGTATTCCGGTGCGGTGTATATGGGTGTTATAATTGTTCCTCCGCTTTCGGAAATAGTTGCATTTTTATTTTGCGATTTAGTTAAAAGTGCGCCATCAAAATCGATCAGTTTCAACATCTTTTCAGTGTTATTAATTTTCTTGTACAAATAATTACTTGGTTTGATGTCGAAATGGATTAAAACTGAAAATGTCCTTTTTTAATCGATACTATATTACAAAAATAATAGTTAATTAAAAAATCAAATATGCCCTTATTAGTTTTTTCTTTCGCTTTCAGAACGTGATTTTTACGAAAAATTCAAAAAATTAATCCGGCTTTTAGATTATATTATCAGGTAATCCAATGTCGTGGTATTTAAAAATGGCAAATGGCTATAAAACAAATTAAAAATAAATGACTAAAAATGGCTTTATAAAATGGCTATATAAATTAAAATGGCAATATTTTGAAAAAATTATTCAAAAAGGAATATACCGTTATGCGCTTCATTTAATGGTATGGTTAGCTCTTTGATGGTATTCATCAGTTCTTCGTCATTTCCAATTGGTTTTTCGCGTCGATACAATTTGTCCGCAAAACTCTCCTCGCCCAACTCCATTACCATCACTCCAATTGGGGATGGACTTGTTTGAATTTGACCTCTTAAAATATAAAAATTATTTATATACTACAAAGTATTATAGGTATACATTTCATTTTGAAAATTAAGTTCTTTTTTAAATTAAAAGAGGTTTTTCAGAGTTATAAAAATATAAAACATCAAAGTAAAAATATTCATAATATTCACAATAAAAAATTATTTTCAAAATGAATTTAGATTTTTTCCAAAATTTTACGCACTATAAAACAAAAAATAACAAAGTATAAATATGTTTGTAATTTCATAAATTTTTGGATTTTACCATGTTTTATATTGACTTTTTCATCTTATGAAGCCTAGTTTTTGCCTTCTCACCTATTTTAATATGTAAATGTGTAAAAAATAATAATAATTTTTCGTAGATTTAAAAACGGTTTTTCACTATCGAATAGCTCGGCTACGGTATTTCATCTAAACCGTCTCCTTTCTCTAAAATATTTCCCTTCAAAATCTCTTCCCCTTCTCGGGGGAAGTGGGGCTTGAATAATATCACCTCGAGGGGCTTTTAAAGGAAATACGTTATTTAATTATTAATTAATTAATTATTTATCTATTTTATTTGCCCATACGCATCAATGAGTTCCATTAAGTGCCTTCGTTCCTCCGGTGCCAGTTTTTGCCGAATTGTGTCCATTATATGTTTTGACCACTCAAAAGTTGGATAATCTCCAAATTGACCATTGAATTCTTTAATGGCTACACACCTTACACCATTTTGCTCAAAATAAAATCCTATCGATACCTTCAAAGAAAAAGGTAATAAAAAATAATTAAAAAACGACTTAATAAATTGAAAATATAAATTTAAATTAAAAAATTATAATTAAAAAATTATAATAAATTAATCTGTGGAAGATTAGAATGATATTAGTATTCCCCAAATTCCATTTTTTCAAGAGTAATTTAGTTTTGAGTGGAAAAACACACTTTTTTGAACTAATGTAAAGCGAATAAAGCTTTTTTTTTTAGACAATTTTTGATTAAAAAACGCAATTTTTTTGAAAAATTTATGAATTTTTAAAATATTTTCTTCAATTTTTGGACAAGATATTTTATACCTCCACTCCCTCTAATTGTTCCCCCTCCTGGGAGAGAAGTTGAACAATAGCTCACCCGGGGAAACAATTAGAAGAAATACCGTATATTATTATTTATTATATTTAAAGAATCAATTGAAAAATAGAAGACCCGGGGCCTCTATTAGAGAAAATACGGTAGGTCTGCAGTCTGCACAGTATTCCGGTCAAAATTAGTGTTTAAAGCCTTTTTAACAAACCTTTCCAAAGTTGCCGCCAAAGTCGGGTTCATCTCCTCTAACCCTGATGTCCAACTCTCGTCTGTTGTAGAGCGATTTGTAATGTATCAGTTTTTGAAGTTCACCGACATAGTGTGGTCCACATTTCAATGACGAAATTGTGGGATCCCCATAACCTAATACTCCACATATTCCGTTCAATAAATTAATAAGACATAGAATAAAAAACATTTTTATGATTTGCATTCCTTAAACAAAAATTTTCTAAAAAATCACACAAAACAAATAATTTTTATTTGTTCTATTTTTGATTTAAGTGTATTAAAAAACTAAAACATTAAAATAGTTTAAAAAAACATATTTTTATGAAATATGAAATTTTAGGAAATGAATGTTACAAAAAAAGAATAAATAATGCATTAAAAATACATTTAGATACTACTAAATTGTAAAAATATAATGTATTATTTCTTTTAATATAATAAATTTGTATAAATTATACAATAAAGGCACTTATTGGCAAAAAGATGATTATACCGAAGCACAATAAATCACACAAATATTTATTAAGGCCAATTGATTATTATAATTTTTTTTTATTGATATTATGATTAATAACCTAATAACTATTTAGTTATATGCAACAATATATTTATTGATAATTTTAAATAAATAAAAAAAAACCAATAAAATAGTATCGAAATAAGCAATTGACCAAAAAATTGTGGTTTTATCTTTTATTTATGTTATTTTTTGTGATATTGTTGATTAGGTGTAATGGTTTTTTCGTGAGAGCAAATTCTTATTTCGATCAGTTCTGCTTCAGAGTAGGGTTGCCTCCCCGGGGACCCCGATTTTCCGGGGATCCCCGAAAAAGTACTCCCCGGCCTCCCCGATTCTTCATCCCCGAAAATTTTGTTCCCCGTTACTCCCCGATTCCCCGTCCCCGAAAATTTTGCTCCCTGTTCCCCGTTCCCCGAACGCTCTCCCCGGGGAAAAATACCATAAATTTTTTCCAATTTTCATGAATTTTTTTTAATGAAATCGTCCATTTTTCGTCCAAAAAAGCCAATTATTTATTTATTTGTCATCCAATTTCTGAACATAGGTATTATATACCATGCCATGTGCAAGAAAAAGGTGCAAATTATATGCATTTATTAATTTTTGTACAAAATTAGCATCAAGAACAAAAATTTTTTAGATTTAACGCCTTTTCGGAATTCCCCGAATTCCCCGGGGACCCCGAAACCAGTCCCCGGTTACTCCCCGTGCCCCGAAAATTTATACCCCGAAATTTACTCCCCGAACTCATTCCCCGTCCCCAAACGGCAACTCTACTCCAGCAGAGGAGGGTTCTGAAAAAAGATACTATCAAAAGCAAAAGGCATATTTCTTAATTTTCTTTCTTCTTTTTTGTTTTAATGAAAAAAATATAGAAAGTAAATTACATAATCAGCAATTATCAATCAAAAACCAATTGGCTATTTTTTAATTTTTACGAGGAATGGTTTAGAGAAGAGGAACTTATTCTTATTACTTATTACCCATCTAGAGGGGGAGTTTTTAAGGGGGGGGGGAGTTTTTAAGGGGGGGGGAGTTTTTAAGGGGGCGGGGACTTTTTAGAGGAAATGCGCATCTATTAAGGGAAAAAAGTGAAGGTGGCAATTTGAGGAAATAAATTATCTTTAATTGTTAACAACAACTAACGAATAAAAATTCAAAAAACAAAATTTAATTTTTTAAATTTCATTAAATGATCGATCAAAAATTATCACAAATTTACAGAATTTTAAATATCACAACCAAACTTTCAATTTTTCAAATTTTAAAAATAATAAACATTTCACTCAGTTTCGCACGATGCAAGTTCTTGTCGTGTTTGTTTTTCCTCTTTTATCATATTTTTCTGTTTCCACAATATTTTTCTCATCAATTCTTTCATCGTCACACAATTTTCCTTCAGTTTCGTCCAATGCTTTTTCCAAAATGCCGCACAATACCGTATCCCCGCATTTTTCACCATTGTTTTCAGTTCTCCGAGGGTGACAATGTTGAAAACTCGCAAATATTTTGACTTTTTCACTTTTTTCAATTCTTCAGGCCAACATTCTCCGGCAATAAAGTCCAAAATGCCTTTAGCAGTTAGACGAGTTGCTCGCACATAGTGCAACATATTCTTTAATATTAATGGCAAATAAAAAATTAAACCTTAATCTCGGAAACAAATGCACTCACAGTCAGGGTTTGGCATTTTTTGGCAAAATGTAAAATATAAAAAATGGATAAAATTCTGTACGGGTTACCGAATTTCTAGGATAAATCAGGCAGTTGGAAAAAGTCCAGGTTTCGGGTTACATGTCAGATTAAAACCCTCGCGAGCTGTTTGGGTGCACAGTGCATAATTCACACTGTGCTTCAGCCATAAAGGGAAGTAGAAGATAGAAGTTCCAAAAAGCAGAAAATTTCATTGGAATGCAAAATTTCTGATTTTTAAAATTTTTTGAGACCATCGTTAAATTTTTTCAAAAATTATTACAATTTTCTTTAACAAAAAATTTTTTTTGGCTCCAAAACAGAACGCAAACACACTTTTTCTTTTTTTCTATCGAAGCCAAAAAAACTGTTTTTTGGAGCCAAAAAAACTACTGCCCAAAAAAGTAATTACCGTAACCAGCAGCGCCGTTTTTGGGTATTTTTGCCAAAATTGGAGCACCACAAGAATGCCATCTATGCGTGATTCGAACCAGTCCATGTCTGCATGGAACTTAATTGATCTCAATTTCTCCACTCCCGCCGGTTTCATATTCATAAAATCAGACGGATTTCTATCAAAGCCAAGGTACAAATCGCCAATCTCGCGAAGCAATGTGTCCAGTTCATCCTAAAAAACAAAACAAAGGCTTAAGTATTCCTATGGGTAACTAATAATAAATTTATAAAATTTTGCTTAAATCAATTAATAATCATCTATCGGAATGAAAATGAATATCAATAGATTTATTATTACCGTATTTCCTCTAATTGTTCCCCCGGGGAGCTATTTTTCAACCCTCCTCTAAAGGGGGGAGCAATTAGAGGAAATACGGTAGTTATATCGGTTTAAATACAAGATAAATATTATATATCGAAAGTATGGGTTTTATTTATTTAAATGACATGGATGTAGAAGTATTCATATTATTTAATATTAAAATATCCATCTGATGATGAATATAGATATAAAAAAATAAAATAAATAAATAAAAATTTTAACCTGTAATTTATCAAAAAAAATGTAAATTTTTTTATCATTTTTTAATCAATTCAATAAAATATAAAAATTACATATTAATATCATTTTTGCAATTTTTAATAATGCAGTATATACCAGGGGTTATCGCATTTATCGCCTTTTTGACTTTATCGCTTATCGTTATTTGGCGCGATAACGCGATAATACACTCCTAACCAATGAAATACCAATCGCGACTACAATACCTAATAAAAAAAAAACGCAGTCTAATAACTGAATCCAACGCTCCCCAACGCCCCAACATTAACGTTTTTTGGTAAAACACATCACTAATATAAAAATTAAAAAAAAATTATACAATTTAAATTTTTTACAATTTTTGCAGATTCTCAAAAATTTTAAGATTATCACTAATTTTATTAATAAAAAAGATTAATTTCTTATTGAAATGTGATCAATTTTTCAAAAATTTTCCCGGCAGCGTCTATCGGCACTGCCGGTACCTTTTAAATTTTGGTACCGGCAGTGTTGATAGTTAATGATTTGAGAAAGAGTTTATTGGTGGAAACTGTTGAGAAGCTGTTATTTTTGCACCAAAACATGAAAATTTATGATTTTAGGTATGAATAAAGTTGAAAATTGAATTTTTAAAAGTTTCAAAATATCGCTTTTTGGATTATCGCTTTTATGCCCTTTTTTATTGCCCTTTTTGGCCGTATCGCTTATCGTTATCGCTTTTTAAAATTTGATTTTCAACAGCCCTGATATATACGTTGTTAAAAATAGTAGTTTTACTCAAAATAATATATTGCTTACCCTTTCCAATGGTCCCTTTCCATTTTCAGCTCGTATTTGGTCTAACGCAACTTCTATTGCAATTATGCCAACTGACCATATGTCAGCTTTTGTTGAGATCTAAATATATATTTTATATATATATTTTCTAAATATAAATTATAATTGAATGGCTTGTATTCATTTATAATTGAGTAATTCGTATAATTTGTAGACATGTTTTCCAAGAAAGTATTCCGGCGCGGTGTATTCGGCTGTGAAAATTAGTCCACGATGTTCAATATTTTCATTTTTGTTTTGCGAATTTGTCAATTGCGCACCATCAAAATCTATCAATTTCAACACATTTTCACTGTTACTAACTTTTGTGTACAAATAATTCCGTGGATTGACATCGAAGTGAATTAATACTGCAAAAAAAGAAATATTTTAGGGTACTTTTTAATAATTAGTTTTGTTATTCTTTTATACTTTTTAATCAATATTAAATTTAATTTTGGTTTTTTTTAGAATCATAATTGTCGAAATTTTTTTAATTAAATAATTATATTATTGCAATATTTGTTTTAGTTGCCGTTATCGGAAAAAAAATAATTAAAAGCAAAACATGTTACAAATTAAATATAAATATTATTTATATATTTATAATAATTTAAATTGTTTAAAAAACTCTTCAACTCCGGAAAAAAGCTGGGGCGATTAATTTTTGTGTTATTTTATTATAAATTGATCAATAACTAAATAAAATTCAAAAATATCAATGGTGTAAGTTAAAACAATCATTATATTTGTATAATTTTGTTTATTAGTGAGATATAAAGCTATTTTTCTTATAAAAATTATATGTTATAAAATAGTACAATTAAAAATATACAGTATATCGTTTGCAAGACTATACAATAGGATTATAGGAAATACAGTATTCCTAAATACAGTATTCTATAAATATACAGTATACCGTTTAAAAAACTATACAATAAGATTATAGGAAATTCATTATTCTTAAATACAGTATTCTATAAATATACAGTATACCGTTTAAAAAACTATACAATAGGATTATAGGAAATACAGTATTCCTAAATACAGTATTCTATAAATATACAGTATACCGTTATGCGCTTCATTTAATGGTATGGTTAGTTCCTTGATGGTACTCATCAGTTCTTCATCATTTCCAATCGGTTTTTCGCGTCGATACAATTTGTCCGCAAAACTCTCCTCGCCCAACTCCATTACCATCAATCCAATTGGGGATGGACTTGTTTGAATTTGACCTCTTAAAATATACAAATGATTTATATACTACAAAGTATTATAGGTATACATATCATTTTGGTGCTAGGTCATTATCCCAAAAAGGCAAAATGGGCGTTATCCCAAAAAGGCAAAAATGGGAGTTATCCCAAAAAGGCAAAAATGGCGTTATCCCAAAAGTTATCTCAAAAAGGTAAATCTTAGCTGATTTTAAAGTTTTAAACTAGCTATTTAAATATAAAATTTATTTAGGTTAATTTATTCATTTTTTAATTAATTTGTATTTTTTACCACTTATTTGTTCTGAAAATTATTGTGTTCATTAATGCGATAAAACTGATCGCGGAAAAATAAACTTGTTCGGAGATTGGTAGCTAACTTTGGTTTGAAAAGTGGTTATACAAGTTTTAAACGTATTAAAGCGTAAAAAATTAATGTTTAGCAACATTATAATGAATTTATTAAACTTTTTATGTCAAGAGTTTTCATGTAATGCCAATGTGGGCGTTTAAAAAAGTACCAATGCGGGCGTTTAAAAAGTGTCAATGCGGGCGTTTAAAAAAGTGCCAATGCGGTCGTTTAAAAAAGTGCCAATGCGGGCGTTTAAAAAGAGCCAATGCGGACGTTTAAAAAAGTGCCAATGCGGGCGTTTAAAAAAGTGCCAATGCGGCTTCCGCCCGGTTTCAAACTGGTGTATAACACGCCAGACAGACTATTTTTTAAAGACCGGATTTTTGAAAAAACCGGGATCGGGATTCGGGATCGGGATTTAGCTTTGATGGGATCGGGACTTTCGGGATCAAAAATCCCGAAAATCTCGGAAATCCCGTTTTTTAGGGAACGGGATCCCGACGGGATTCGGGATTTTTTTAAAGGTTTACAATGCATCAAAAAACTATTTTAAAGGCAATATCATAGTCCAAAAGGGTGGCTAAGTAAAATTTGTAGAATGATCCATCGTATTTAACCTTTATGGCTTATTTTTTGACAAAATTACGATTAATAATGAACCAAAAAACCGAAAATAAACCATGCCCAAAAAATCCCGGTTCGAAGACCGGGATTCGGGACCGGGATCGGGATTTGAAATTAAATTTGACGGGATCGGGACTTTCGGGATCAAAAATCCCGAAAATCCCGTAATCCCGAAAATCCCGTTTCTCTCAAAAAACCGGGATCGGGACAGCGGGATCCCGAAAAATCCCGGTTGGGATCCCGTTCCCGCCGGTCTCTACTATTTTTGGACCCAGCCCACCCGCCCCCCGTCCCCGGGGACGTCCCCCGTAAACAACTCTACGTTCAACCCCAATTTTTTTCTTTGAATCGGGACCGGGGTTCGGGGCCCAAATTCTCTCGTGGGGGGAATTAAGGGGGGATTTTGGACAAAAACCTACGCCCCTAAATCGAAATTTTTAGTGAATAAATAAAAAGTAAGGTCATTTTTGAACTCCCCGACACCGATTACCCCATAATCGACTATTTTTGAGCTTAAACCGAGCCTAAAAATTTTCCGAAAAATCCTAGTCCTAGGCTCCTAACTCGAAAATTTTGTTGAAATTTCTCAAAAATAAGGTCATTTTTGAATTCCCCGCCCCAGATTACCTGAGTATCGACTTTTTTTAACGCCCGCATTGGCAATTTTTTTAAACGCGCGCATTGGCAATTTTTTAACGACCTAGCACCGATTAGTAATAATTTGTGTTGTGTTCCCCATTTGTTTTTGTTGTATAAATAAAAAATGTTGAATTGTAATTATTCAAAATATTTATTTTTAAAATATTTATTTCTTGAAATTAAAATAATTTTAATGTAAAAATTTTGTATTTTTTAATATGTATGTATGTTCATCTTATTTTTTAATCCTCCATTTTTGCCTTTTTGGGATAACGCCCATTTTGCCTTTTTGGGATAACGCCCCTTTTTCCAAAAAAACATTTTTGCATTTTTGGGATAACGGCTCAGCACGATCATTTTAAAAAGTAAGTTTTTTTTTAAATTAAAAGAGGTTTTTCAGAGTTATAAAAATATAAAACATCAAAGTAAAAATATTGATAAATATTTACAATAAAAAATTATTCTCAAAATGAATTTAGATTTTTTTCCAAGCGCTATAAAAAACAAAGTATAAATATGTTTGAAATTTTATAAATTTTTGGTTTTTACCATGTTTTATATTTACTTTTTTATCCTATGAAACCATTAGTTTTTGCCTTCTCAACTATTTTAATCTGTAAATGTGTAAAAAATAATAATATTTTTTCTGGATTTAAAAACGGTTCTTCACTGTCGAATAGCTCGGCTACGATATTTCATCTAAAAAGCCTCCTTTCTCTAAAATATTTCCCTT
>JAQIYK010000864.1:0-11712 GCA_034700465.1 Rotylenchus robustus | reverse complement strand
TTTGTCAGCCAAAATTAACCGGTTTTCGTGAAAAAATGGAAACCGGTAACCGGGTATGGCAAAACTGGGAAAACCGAAAACCGGGGCACCTTGAACAACCCTGCTTACCAGCACTTTGCCGGGATGTCGCCCCACAAAACAGCCATAGGCCCGAAAGCCCTCGGCGATCCAATCGCCCAGCCGGTCGCCCATGCCCAACTGTGCCGCTTTGGCATTCAGCGACAGACGCCGCCGCAGAGCGGAGGCGGAGGAGAGCATCGAACTGCTCGGAAAAGTAAAATGAAAATGAACGAAACAAATGAATGGGTGATGAAAGCGCAAAAGAAAGTGGGCGGCGGATGGATAAGTTGTTGATCTCTGTCTGTCTGTGGTGAGAGGTCAAAAGCGACCCGGATCATCGGCGCGAAGATGGCCGCCGGGGGATGACGACAAGCCCAAAATCCAAACCCATTCTTGCGCACACCACCGCCTTCGGCAATCGATCCTCGGAAAGGATTGATCGGCGAATTGGCGGGGCGAAAGGAAGGAAAAGGAAGGGAAAGGACGGCGGATCTAAGGAGTGACCACCCTCTCCTCCTCCTTCGGCGGATGGGAGGGAAAGGAAGAGGAAAGATGAAGAGGATGTGAAGAGAGATATTGGGGGCGGAAGACGAAGGAATGGGATAAATGGAGGGGTGGAGAAGCATCCATCCACCCCATTCATCCCCCTCCCTCCTCAATTTAACCCCTCCTCTAGCCATCCGTTCGATGTGTTCGTTGGTTTTTGGGGTTTGTACGATGATGATTTTATGTGAACGAAACAAAAAGTAAACAAGAAATAAGAGATGCAACAGGTAACGAATAAGAAATATGTAACAGTGATCAAATTGGCTATCAAATGTTTGTTCAAACGCTAGAAAGGTAGGCCCGTAAACAATTTTGGACTCTCGAACTCAAGCAGTCGAGATCAGCCGGGTTGGCGCCGTGCACAGTGTGAAGCACTGCTTGTGCGAAATATTCTGAATTGATGGAAAATTGGGATAAAGACATGTTGTAATCAGAGTTAGTGCTTACGCTTTATGTTTCGTATATCGGGGGCAAACGGTTCTGGGTGTTGTGCGTACGATAATTTACAGTAGGGATCGGTGTATTCCAGCTCATTCGTCTCGGAAGGTTCTTCTTCTTTGATATCAGCTGCTGGCAGAGAAGTTTTGTGCTCAAATGCCTCCAGCGTGTTCACCACCAGTTCAACCAATTGGGCATAGTGCTGTCTGAAAAGTTGTGACAAATACTATATATCCATGTTAACGATTTTTGGTTCTTATTGTTACGACGGTAAAATTATATTTTCAAATTATTGTGTTTTCTTAAGTTCACTATTAGTAGTAAGTCTGTGAAAGGTGAATAGTAGGGCCCGGTGAAATAGAAAATTCCGGATTCGGACCGGATTCCGGATTTACGAATTTTCCGGACCGGATCCGAACCCGGATCCTGCCCCCCAGTGTGTCTTACCCGAAGAAAGATGATGCTTCCGTGATAAGCTTGGCTGCTCCGATAGCGACAATTCGCTTTTCTTCGTAGGTGGTTGTTTGAGGCATTCCATGCAATTCGACAACCAAAATCTTCTCCGCGACCATGTTGAAAATGCCCGCCTGAATTGTCTCAAGTGCCTTAAAGTTAGTTGCAATGTTAATGAGAAAATTCTTGTTGTTATGTTTAGGAATACGTTTGCAAGAGTTGCGCCACCCCTTACTGCGGCATATCGGAACATGAACAGTGTAAACTGTCGCGTGAACTTTGTAGTTTTATTCTGTTGCATTCTGTTCAGCATTGTCAGCAAAACGGCGTGACTTGACAATGGTCGCTCATACAACTATAATAAGTTTAAAGCAAATTAACAACATATGTATGGGAAATGACCAAACACCGAACTTACATTTGAATCCAAATGTGACAGAAACGAGTTTGCCAGTCGGAATCCATGCTGATCATAAGCTTTGGATCCAATCAAGCGCTGAAATATTCCAAGCACTTGATCCGAATATTGAGCATTAAAAGTCAGCTGGGGAACGCAACGGAAGAATGACTCGAAAACAAGCATCAGGGCCGGCAAGTTTGCGGACCGAGACCAGTAGTCGGGTCGCAACAGTGTTGGGAAGAAGTTAACATATGTATCCTCGGCGCCCTGTTGTTTGTCTGTCTGACTTTGATCCAGCATCAGTGCTGTGATAAAATCCATAGTTTTCAAATAGTTAGTATTAGTATTAATAACACATACCGATTACTTGGAACACATAGGGAACAAACTCTACAACATCATTGCCCACGATCAACTCGATGATTGGTATCACATGTTTGCCCAAGCCACCTGGCACCAATGAGTAAGACTAAAAACCTAATTGTCAGTTGCATTTATTATCCGTTGTTTGTTGTTTTAACCTTCCTTATCAAAACACAAAGCGATTCAAAAACAAAATGAATTAGCAGAGGATTTTTTGGCACTCGAATTGCCTCAGCAATCATCCGAGAAAGATTATTCACATAGCGAATTACATTGTCAGCCATCACATCCTATGAAAAATAACAATTTGTAGTTTTTTAAACAAAAACTAAGAAGTGAAATATAAAAATACATTAAGCAATGAAAATGCCCGCATCAGTGCCTTCATAATATAATGCGTTTCATATGCTTGCGGCAGTTGGAAACATTCGAAGAGTGCATCAATTAAAATACTGAGTGGGATGTTGGCCGATGTCAAGAGATTGTTCTAAAATGTTTCAATTAAAAGATTGAATTTTTCATTAATTTACAGAAAGTATAAGGAAAATAACCAAAAATAAACTTTGCCTGTGAATTTGGTATTTTCATCAAAAGAAGACGTTCAACAGCATAAGCCACATAGTGGTGAAGCAATACATAGTTTGAAGACAGGAAACGAATGATCGAAGTTTCAATTTGACCATTTTGCCCGCGCAGACATTCGATTATTTGATCCGTATTTAGTTGGTTGCGAAAAAGTACCAAGTACTTCAGTGCATCACTTCTGAGAATGGGCAAATCATTGGCTGAGCCGGAAAACAAGTCCATGCGCACATGTTCTTGATAGAAGTCGGCTACATTTATCTGTTAAACACATGGGAAAAATAATAGATGATCAAGTGATCGGGATGAGATGAGGTAGAGTTGTTTAAAATCCATTTTTGAATCCAAACAAAAAAGATGCATTTTTTTGATTCTAAAAAATTTCGATACTAATTTTATATTGGTTAATATACTTAAGGCCGTCCTCAGGAATTTTTTTCGGAGGGGGCAATGAAATTTTTTTGGCGTCGTTTTTTTATTCGCACCGAAAAGTCGATTATTAGGGGTGTATTTTTCATATTGTACAAAAAATTCAGATTTTTAAGGGTATATTCTTGGTTTGAGAGCCAATTTTTCACAGTTTTGCGGCGCCAATAGGCGCCGCGCGAAAAATTTTGACGGATTTTGGTTCATAACGGTAGATCCTATTGAAAAATGGTAGTTTCGCATTTTTAGAGGGAGCCTATTAAAAAAAATTAATTTTTGGCATTTCGGGGGGGGGCATGCCCCCCCCTCGCCCCCCCCCTCCCCATGGCGACGGGCCTGAATGTATGATATACTATATACTTACCAATTGGTTAGTTTCGGTTGAGCCATACTTAGTTGTAGTGCTTCGCGATGCCAGCGCACTGACAAGATAGTAGACAACATCCTTCTTGACAAAATTCTGAGCCGGATTTTGTTGATATTCAGCAAGAAAGGATTGAATTGTTGAAGAAAGGAGAGTGCACACTTCAGACTCGAACTGCTTACACAGAGCTCGCACAAAATCTGTAGCGCCTCGCCGACGTGTTTCAAGGTCAGAGCCTATAAAAAACACGCTTGTTGAATATAAAATATATAATAATTTAATCCAAACCACACCTTCGATATCACGCTTCAAAAATTCGAATGGTTCATTTTCATAAATCTCCAGATCCTCCGTGCGTAACGTCAAATTTTTAACCACCACATTTTCACATATTGCTTTTAAAACATTTTCGTTCCGAAATTGTGGAGCATAATGAGGCCGTTGACAAATAGCAGCGAGAAAACTAAGCGCAGCACTGACCATTGTGTCAAAACTTAAAAATTAATTAAAAAAACGCCAAAAAAAACATTTTAAAATGTACCGAATTCGGCCATCAGTGACAACAAGTAGATTCCAGATTGAAGCGATGAAACGTTCGGTATATGGCATAAAACATTCTTCAAATCGTTGCGAGAAAAGCGTTGCAATTTCGCAAATTTCACAACGTAATTTGTCATGCTCATTTGGCTCTGTATCAATTGAACTCGCTTCTAATGCTGGCAATTTCAATGCCAACAACTGTAAAAATCCTTCCATCCACGGCGTGAGATTGTCCTGTAAATTGTAAAATAATATTTTGGAAATCCCCAACCGTTTAATTTACCTCAAAGTATTCGGGGAGATCTTGCGAGATCAATGAATGGTATATACTAGTAAGTTTAAGCACAATTTGAAGCCATAGTTCCCGTTCACTTTGTGTAAAATGGTTATTCTGATTGGAAGGATCCGGAAAATATTGGAGCATTCGTGAGTAAAGTTGAGTTAGAGGCTCAGCAACCTGTATGTAGACTTTATAAATTAAAGCATAATTTTCCGGTCCATCTTACATTGTTCACTACAAGGATTATTTCAGTCCAGAGCTTATTAGAGCGCATTTCATATCTGTATCGATTAACCAACTGTTCCAATGTTCCCAATGACACGGCCAATTGGTCGAAGTCAGTCGCCTGTTGAAGGTGTTGCGAAAGCAATTGTATAAGTTGCGACCATCGATCAGGAAAATCAACTTTGCTGATTTGACAAACAATTTCAATCATTTGTGGACGCAAGTATTGAGGCATCTGTTTACATGAAATTTATATTTTTTGTGAATAGAGAAAAACCTGGAACATTGTTTCCAAGAGGGCATTTCTGAGTTGAACACGTTCATCTTCGGCAAGCAACGCTTCTCCATCACCGGACCAATTGTTCCTTACAAAGTTTTTCAAAGCTACAGAAGCTGCATTTCGAAGGTGCGCAGGCAGATTAATATCGCACATTATTTGAAGCATTGCTTTAGCAAAACCTACAATTCGTTTCAGTTTTTTAAAGTAATGAATAATTTTTGTATAAAACAATGAAAAACAACTATTTTTAGACCAAATGAAAACGCAACCCACCTTATCCCCTATATTTCGAGTAACACCAACTACAAGTGGGCACCCTGTCCCCCAAACCCCTCCCAATGGGGGGGGGGGCGCAGTAATTTTTTGAGGGGGGGGGTGGCGCAGACACGGGGGAAATTTTGGGGATATGAGGCAGGCGCAAGGAGGCGCGGGCGGGACCTACACATAGAAAATTAGGAGGGGAGTTGCGCAAAAATTTTCGGATTTGGGGGGGGGGGTTTCCCACCTGTGCCCTGTGCCTCTGTGCCACCAACCCATTACATTCATCAATAGTACCTTTTTTCTGATAAACCGTGAGTTCAATTTGGTATGCTAATTACTTACCAGGAAATGAAGTGAGTTTTTGCAACTCCTCCTGCGCTCTTTTCACAGACTCCGGAACAAGCGTTGCCTCAAGCAGTTGGATCAATTGAGTAGTCGTATTCTGTTCGCTCATTTTAGTAAGCACAAAACTAAATTATATGTTAGTTTTCTTTGTATTATCTCTGTTGCAATAGATGGTTCCAACTTCCAACCAATATTATATTATATGTGTATTGTGTATGATGTTTAATGTTGAAAATTTATCTCTCAATTTCCGATATATAGTAAAGTGGGGGAAAAACAACAATTTTTAAACATTCAACATAGTGTTCATAGTGTTTCGAGCACATGTTCGACTTGAGCACATCCAAGACACTCATCGCCGTTGTAAAAAACACATGCCTTAACACAATGAACCAATAGATACATACATACAGTATGAAGATGTGAAACCTGTCCAGGCGCAGCTGCCCTAATAGGTAATCGAAAGTTTAATTCAAACAATCCAGTGGTTTCCATATCATCGTTCTGCCGGTGGGGTTTCAAAGTGCATGGTATCGGCGATGTAGTGCGTTGCAAAAGACATTGTAATGATCCTATTTTATCAGCTTTTTCACCATTTATCCAAGTCGGAGTAGAAATTACTAAAAATTAAATATAGTTTGTTAACATTGAGAATTTTTACAAATTCTTTTTGCAAAAAGTTTGGGATGATGATAGCCAGCACACTAAATTATTTTTTAAATAAATTCCTTTAGATTAAGCAAAAATAAATACCACGTAAACATTTTGCGTTGACGGCTCAATTTTTGCAACGTAAAACGCATCACCACCTTTGAAAAGTTTGTGTGCAGGATTTGAAGTTGAAGTGTGTTCCAATCGAATGCGTTTGCCAGGCGTAAAGTTATGGATTCCTTTGTGCCTTAGTCCCGAAATCAATTTTCCGGTTTCGATATCAGTAAATGGACCATCGGGACAATCGATATACTAAATTTTTCAAAAATATTATTCAACACCGATTTCTATAAAAAAAAAGGATTAAAACGTTGTTCCTATTAAGAAAAAGGTAAAAATCATAAAGTTGGCATTTAATAATTACATATGCAATATAATAAAATATATTTACTTCACTAATGAATGTGTCGAATTTTCTTTTCCTTCCGATGAAACAAATACCCATGCTCTGAAATACTCTGATTACTTTACATTTATGTATCAGTGAGGTGAAATCAAGCTCAAACCCCCGCTCCAACCCCAAAACATCTCCCCCGATCTCATGCCCCTCTTAAAAAATTTGAATTATAGAATTATTTAATGATCGAGTTGAAGCAAATCTTTAAATCCTATGAATACATACAATTATTTCCTTTTACACATTTACATATACCCTATATATACATACATACATATATGCTTACCTCTCGCTTTTGGATAAGATTGTCGAATCCTTCGGCTTTTGCAATTTCCTGCACTTGCGTCTTATACAGTGATCCAATTGGAAACATGACTCGACGTAATTGTTGTTCGTTCAAAGACGAAAGGAAATAAGTTTGATCTTTCAAAACATCCTTTGCTCTAAGTAATTTGACTAAAAACTATGAATGTTAATATATATTACAATTCATTTATAACAAACCTTTATTGTTATGTGTACAACTTGATCCTAAAAAATCTGAAAAATTTAATATATTATTACAATACATTGCTGAATATAATACAATTGATTCAATACTAACCTTGTTGGGATGTTCTTGCAAAATGGCCAGTAGCAAGCGCATCTGCACCAAGGTCGTCAAATGCATATTTGCGTAAAAGACCAAATTTTATGCGTTTGTTGCAGCAGATATCGGGTACAACAGTCCGGCCACAACTATAGTTTTTGAGGAAATTTCTAAAAAATAAGTTCTATGTACTAGTAAACGATAAATTCTATGAGACGACTATATTTAGATTGAAATATATTCCTTTTTCAGGCTTCAACCAATCAAATAGTTAAAAAAAACAATTTTCCGTCAACCAGAACTGATGAATTGAACATTAGAATCTAACAAAGATGCTGACTTACGTAAAAACTTCATTCCAATATTCTTTGACGAAATTAACGATGCGTAGTTCAATTCCCAAAAACTCGCATATTCTTTGCGCATCAACAAGATCTCTTTCCTAAACATGGATTTATGCACGATAACTCCAAGAGCAATAGGTAGTGTTAATTTCCGGGCAATTGTAACGAATTGTGATCCCGTCGAATTTTTATTTAATTTTTAATAAACACGTTTTAAAGAGTAATCGAGGGCGCTGATCACGAAATGGGCTCCGTTTTCAAAATCGCCAGTCCCAAAGGGCCTCGGATTTTTCTAAATTTTTGATATTTTCAATTTTTCACACGATTTTTTTGTTGTAAAAACTCACTTTTAAGGATAATCGAAGACGCTGATAACGAATACAGACTCCGTTTTTCAAAATCTCCAATCTCTAAACTGAGATCTGGTTTTCAGGAAAATTTCAAACCTGTTAGGTTTTTATTTCAAAAATTTATGAAAATTTCTTTATTTTTGTAAACATTTGTTGCAAATATATATATATATTTGTGATAATAAACCAAATTTTAATCGGAAAAATTAACTTTTCAAAACCCCAGACCTCTAGGGATTAGAGATTTTGAAAAACGGAGTCCATCCATATTCGTGATCAGCGCTCCCGTTTACCCTTAAAAACGTGTTTTGTTAAAAAATCGTCGGGACCACAATTCGTTACCATTGCCAATTTCCGTAAACCTACCGAAGGACAAGAAAATAGATTGTCCGATTCTTCCTGCAGATCCCAATTTGTCTTTAAAAAAATTTGCCTTAATATTTATTACTTTTATTTTAGAAGTTACCATATGCACTCCAACCACATCAAAACCACGACGCTTGAGCAAAAAGGCGCTAACAGAGCTGTTAATGAGTAATATAACAGTTTACGCCTAGGATTGAATTCATGTGATAGAACCTATCAAGGCCTCCTGAAATCGCACAAACTATTCGCCGAATATTTGTTGTAGGTTGTAGCATGCAATATGATACCAAACTTCAGACAAAGTGAATAGATAATAACAATAATAGGTACTGGTCTGTTAACGGGGGGGGCAGAAATCTCTCGCTTTTCTCTCACCGCCTTCTCTCTTCAAAAACCCTTATCTCTCACCGCTCTCTCACCGTTAAGTCTCTCTGCCCCCGTTAACAGATCAGTACCCAATAATAATATGATCACTCGAACAAAGTATACAAATTTTAGTGTTTGTCGTAATTGACTAAATGTTTTTTATATTAAATGTCCTAACAAGTAAACGAGAAAAACAATAGAGATCGATGTCACCAACTACTTCTTCTTCTGTTCTTCCTTTTCAAACTAAAAAGTACAAAAAGGTGTCGATATTTTATGATTTTAATGGAAACCCATTCTTACTTCTTTCAATTCCTCCATTCGTTCTTGTAATCTTTTCAATTCTTTTTCGTATCTGTCCTTTACTTGTGCTTCCATATCTTCCTTTTCTTCAGTTGACTTAAATCCAAAAATTACTTTCGGCAATTTACTGAAAAACTTACACTTGCAACCCGCTTCATACGATCTGTTCCACCTAATGTTTGCCTCATACGGTGTAATTGTTCGCGTAGTTGCACCCGATAAGGTGTGAACTCATCGTCGTCCCCTTCAACAAATTTTTGAATCATCTCCAAATCTTGTTGGTTTACCAGCTAAAACCATGGGTTTTTTCAAAACACGTTAATCTTATACAATTGATTTATGCGCTATTATTCCATAAATTAAATTCAAACAACCTTTTGTTCCCTCCTTTGTGAGAAAGGCCTGAAGTGTTGCCATACCTTTTCTAATCTACCATGATCAACACGTTTGACCGCCTAATAAGATCGCTTGAAACGGTGGACAAATTGTATATTGAATAAATTTTCATACTGGATGTCCTGTTATGTAATCAGTTGTAGTTTCAAAGAGAGGAAGATCTGGTGAATTTGAAACTAATTCCATCCTTGCCCTGAGAATCTAAAGATATAAAAATACTAAAAATTACATCTGAATTAATAACCTCTAAAGCCTCTCTAAACATTAATCTGTTCTTTTCCATTTTTTCCAATGGTGGTTCCACAAATCCGTATTCAAAATCATCGAAATGTCCTAGTGTATATTCATCAAGCTTTTTAGGAAGATCTCTAAAATATTTTTAAATGAATTAAATTCAAAGGAAATGCCGTAAATATATTCCAACCCGAAACAAACAGACCTTTTAGATTTCTGCGGTGTCGGCGGATCAGTCGAATTTATAGTAATCTTTTTGATTTTGTCAATAAACGTTTCATTTTTTCTGTTCAATTCCTTAAATAAAATTAAGATTGGGCATTTATAATAAGTTTTTCTTTGTGAAAAAACCATAGTTTCGCGGACAGGAGCGCCGCGGTGAAAACTTTTCGCGAATTTTAAAAACAATTTTTTTGAAAAAGGTCCAAAATTTGCTAAAATGAGTCGATTTTTTGCCAAAAAAGTTCTTCTCTTCCAATTTCCAACAAAATAAAGAAATCGATCAATATTAGGATGTCTAATTTACCTCTTTAATTTGCTCATTATTTGCATCATCGCGCCGTTTCTCTGTAGGATATTTTGGTGGAGGAATTTTTATTTCTTTTTCTGATATGGCTTCAATTCGATTTAACGCTTTTCGTTGGTACATTGATTGTACAGTCGAAGACTTCAATAAAGGACTCAACAATTTCCGCAAAAACCGTTTAGCCATTTCCTTAAAAATGAAATTTATTGAAATGTTTTTCTTTCCAATAAGGAGTGTAGTTACTGGCACATGTGGTTATGGATGCATGGCACCGGTTCAAGCAATCCTAAAGAATTGTTGTCCCAACTCCCGACAAAAAAATCGCGGAAACCCTATTTTTTGGCAGAGAGCAGAGGTAATCTATCTAGTCCCGATAGATATGATATGTAGATTACAAATTAAAGAATTGGTGTCGACACCAATTCTTTAGGAAAATGGAAAACAAGTAAAGTAAAAAATTAGTTATTTTTTTATTATCAAAAACTAAAATTTTCGAGAATTTTATCGAAATTTTCAAGGAGCTTTTAGTCAAAAATGACTGGAAATTAATTAATACAGAGATACAGACCATCATAACGTTTATTTACTGGTCCCAAAAAAAGGCTAAAAATTCGAGTTATCATCACAACCCCTTGAAATATTTTTTAAACATTTTTTCAGGATTTTTTACCTTCTTTTCCATAAAGTTTTCCTACTTTTAAAATTCATTTTACATACATCTTATTTTTTCTTTTTTCTTCCTTTTTCTCTGTCTCTGTGAAAAGAGAGAGAGAGGTCAGAGACACCACGTCGTTCGTCGTGATGATTTTCATTTCTACATAAGTTAAGTAATTCCAACATTTAAATGTTGTTTTTCATTTGTCATCTGTGATTAAACCCCAATCATACACTCTAAAGTCTAAAGTTATAAACTCTGTAAATCTTTTTCGCAGAAACGAACGGGTAAGGTTTAAAGTTTGAATGCGTAGCGCACAGTAATAAGGAAGTATGACATCAGACATGAGTGAGGTACAAGCAAGGGCTAGAAATAAAAACCTGTAAAAACGCTCACCCGGGTAGGCGTAAAAACGTTTATCGGCTTAAATGTAAGGGTTCCCCCGGAGTATGGGCCTATAAAAACCCGTATGGACGGCGGGGTTCGACTAGGGTGGAAAATGAACTTCAAGAAAAAAACACATGTACCTCTTTTACCTAGGGAAAAGGGTGGGTTAGCGCAATGTTTAACTCTCAATTTGCTAGTGGTGGTAAGAGACAATGGGAAGGAATGGGACCAAGGAAAAAGCATTTTTTGAAAAATGAATGAAGGAACCAACAAAGAAAGAATAAAAATTGACGACACCGACACCAAAAAATTTAGTAAACGAAAAAAACGGAATCTGGAAAACAACTCGTCCATATACACATTATGATTTTATAGTGACAACAACAACATGGTGTGGAAATTACATATGTACAACACACAATGGCGATCGACAACAGTTACAATACAGATAGAGGTGGAACAAGATGGGGGCACAGAGTGAACAAGAGGGAGTCCTAGCCTATCATCATCCGGCGATGTTCATCT
>JAQIYK010000863.1:0-11715 GCA_034700465.1 Rotylenchus robustus | reverse complement strand
TTGAATGGCGCCAAAAAAAGAGAAGGGAGGGATGAGAGAGTGAGAGAGACAAAGAAGAAGAGAGAATGGGAGGCAGACAGCGAGAGATGTCTGCAGAGAAAAACAAGAGAGAAATAGTGTGTAAAAATGATCGATTTTGCGATGAGTCGCAAATTTTTATGAGTCAAAATCTAAAAATTTTGATGCCATTCGAAGGAGGAGACTGTCCTCTATCCAACCCTGTATGGATAAGTGGGCTGCTGCATTTTAGGGATACTTAGCTACCGAACACTTTTCCATGCAAGGAAAAGAAAAAAAGAAAAAAGTTGACAAAAAATTAAAAAATAAGAGAGTGGTGTAAATATGAGAGAATGAATTGAGCAATCGATTGTACAGCAAAATAATCTGAACGGACGAGCAAATACTTAGGGTTGGACTTCGACCCCGAAAAGCATTAGCAGTAAAATGAATTGGTGGGGGAGAGGGAGAGGGGTTAAGAACCAAAGATATACATACATCCGGATTATCATGTTTTTCTCCGAGCAGGATTTATTTGCCAATTTCCTTCGATAATCGGAACAAAAACAAAATAAAATGCCAACTAGGTAAGAAATGTTTTTTTTTCTTTGAATTAAAAATAAAATCCTAAATATTCACTGATACACGTACGTCCGTTCTGGGTGGCCACATTTTGCGGACATTATTTTTTAGCAAAATTTTGACAGGGATTTTGCTCCTCGGGGGTTTTCGACTACGTAGAATCCGAAAATAACAATATCTTCGATTCGGAATATTCTGAATGTGGAAAATAAACATGACATATTCAACAAATCATGATTTTGTTGAATTTTTTGTTTTCGGCTTGGCTGACTAAAATTAAACTAATCAGAGGAACCAGGAACCCATTCTGCCGATGTCGCCAGGGAAGGTCTATCTATCGGGGCTGATGAAGCTCCCTCCAAAATCCCAAAATTTAAGTTTTTTTTCTCTTCTTAAGTTTTCAAAATAAGCATAAAATTTTCACCGCGGCATTTATCGGCGAGCAGGTCGAAAAGTGCACCCCCTAAAAATGACTATTCTGTACAAATCTGCTAAAAAAATTGCAAGGCGCCTAAGGCCAGGCGCTTTGTAATTATGAAAGTTAATCAAGACCAAAAATACACTCGTAAAAATCGACTTATCGGTGCGGTGGCCGGACAATCCGTCAGCGGACATTCCGTCAGTGGATAATCCGTCAGTGGACAATCCGTCAGTAAAATAAGATTTTTTAAATTACTGGGAAACTTACCGTAAAAAGAGAAACATTGCACTTACAGTAAGAAAACTACTATATGAAGCAACAAAAAATAGGACATTAATTTATGTTTAATTTTTTCAACAACATCGATTTGTGTTTGAATTTGAATCACACAGAATAGTCAATTTGTCAACGATGGATAACATATTAGTAACGGAACGGTTATAGATCAAAAAACATTATATTGAAGGATACCTACTACCTAACTGCAATATTCGAGACACGCAATCAAAAGTAAACGTACGCATACCTACAATAACATTAACTTAAAGTATTTCTGACACAATACAGAAGTAGTGCCCTAATCAAAAAAATCAACTTTTTCTGACAAAATTGTTTTGCTTCGTTTTTTGTACTCAAATCTGCTTTTTGGATTTTTAAAAACAAAAAATTGCAAAACAAATGGGTCCCCCTATAGTTTTGCACAAAATTGATTAAGACACTAATTCCGTACTGTATTTCTGATCGTTTTATCTCATTTTATGCTTATTCATGTTAAAAAATGTTGAGTTTTACATTTTACTTGCCTTTCTCCAGTTAATTTGTATTTTTCTATTTACTGACGGAGAGTCCACTGAGGGATTGTCCGGGAGCCGCTAAGAGTGTTTGACGATAAAAAAAAAACCTCGTCAATCGTTTAAAATCTCCTAGACCCGACCAAATCAAAAATTCATCCAATTTAATAATAAAAAACCGAAACAAAGCAAAAAGTTTGACAGAATGATGAACACGATAAAAGATTACAACAAACAAAAGATAAAAAGCAATAAAATAAAGGCCCAAAATACCCCCGAAATTGTTTTGGAATGAATTGCCAATTTCGTCCATTTTGGGCATTTCTCTCAATGTCTGCCCACCGCTCTCCGCTTTTCCTCCACTATTTCCTCCCTTTTTTCTCTGTCCTCCACCATTTTCGCCTTCGCCATTTGCTCTTTTTGCTCCGCTATCGCATTATGGCATATCATAACCATAGCAATTGGTGCAACAATGGCTTTTAGCACAATTTCGAACACGGACAATAAAAAATGGTAGAAATCGCCACGGAATAAGCTGACAACTGCCTGGTAAGCCCAATGCACCGCCGAAAAGGCCGCAAACCCAACCCAACCTGAAATTGAAGCTACTGTACTGGACAAATCAAAATCATCAAATACCGTATTTGCTTACACTAGTTTAGGTTGACATTTTCAAAATCAAAAGGGAATTTTAATTTTGTTTTCAACAATAATTTTTCGAGATTAATCGATATACAAATTCTCATCTCAAATCTCGATCGTATTTCTCAGACTCTAAATATATCACTAAAATGCACATTGAACTTTCAAATATTTAAAATATGAAAATTTAACGTTTTAATTTTGTAGATATTCAAAAATATGTTTTATTAATGTTTTTATATAGTGAGCTAGCCGGGGCGGCTATTTTTACTATATTTCGAAAGATTAATCGATATACGAGAGAAAGGGAAGCTATTAAAGGATTTATGGTATTTTTGGCATTTTTAAACAAAATAAACCGATGGTAAAGCCGAATAGCACAATTCCGGTCCAATTGAGTATGCTCAGCGATATTTGCTTGGCTGACCGTGGTGTTGGTGCCACCTCTCCAACCCAAGCACATTCGTGTTTCTTATTATTAATCATAATATTTTAATTATCAATTTTTTAAAATTATTTTAAATTCGAAATTGGCTATTAATATGTTTTGTCGCCCGTTATTATTTCGCCTTATTGTTGTTTCAGTAAATGTTGTTTTTTCAATAGATGAAATTTAGGTAAGATATTTTATGCTAATTTTTTTCTTTGGATGAAAGATTTTTTGGAATTTTAAAAATTTATGTATAAAAAACATAATAATCTCCCCCGGGGAGTTGTATTAGAAAAAATACGTAGTTAAGCTTCAGCACCTGCAGAAATAGTTCTGTTTCCAATTGGTCCATGTGCACCACAAGACATAGGAATTTGTACACTTTTTCCACTGTTTTTTGGTCCTTTTCCACTCCTTTTTGGTCCTCCTTCTTCCCCTCCTCCGTTGTCTTTGCCTTTTTGCTTCCCTCTTTTGCCTTTTCCCCAAACACTTTTTTCAGTTCGTTGGCCAATTTGTTCATTTCTTTTCGAATTGCCTGTATTTGAGCGAATCTGTTGGATTGTCCACTTAGAATTGTTTCAATGTTGTGCTCAACATTTGCCTTCAGGGTCTGATTAAAAATAATTAAAATATTCAATTCAATACTTCTACATTATACTCCTAACTTCAGTCTTGCCCTTGAACCCTACTTCAAGTCTTATCCTACTCTTACTCCTATCCATGCAAGTACCAAAAAATAAAGCTAACAATTTGCTACATTTTACAAAAAATTTGTTTTATTTTGGCCAATTCCGAATTAAGTTGTGAATTTTTTTTGTGAATTTGTTAAAATTTTTACAAAAATGATGTTTTTTGACCATAATTAGCTCAGACCAACATTTTTTTCTTAGTTTATTTTTAGGCTTATTTTTTTGGCAACTCGATCATTCTTTCTAATCTCATTTCGGAGTTATTGCAATTGTCGCGCCACGATCCATACTCATACCCCTAACCGTGAACTCTGCTCCTAACTTTATCCAATCCATACCCTTAAAGTTTACTCCCACCCTTACCCCGTCCTTGTTCTCTTCCTCAATTTTCTCCTTCATCCGTACAATTCGTCCGCCGATTTTCTCCTTCAAATCCAACAACATTTTTTCAATTTCCGTATCCATCAATTCGTCTCTTTGCTTCACAATGCTTTTCAATTGCATTTTTGCCATTTTAAAAATTCCGCAAAATTCCACCGTTTCATTGGTGGCATCCGGTATGCTTTCATCGATGGTGTTTTTTGACATAATTTCTTTGCATCTCATTTGGGCATACGCGGAATCCACGACTTTTTGTTGCTTTTTTACTTCAACAAAGAAATGCACCACATCCTTATTGGCACCGTGCAACATTTGCACTAAAATCGGGGAAAATGATCAAAAAATGGCAGAATTATATATTAAAGTGTTAAATTTTGCCGTCAAACTATGTAAAAAGGTAAAAAATATTAGAAAATAACGTTTAAAATTTTGAAATATTAAAAAGGTTAATTTTTGTATATACAAAATAATAAGAAAATTATTATTTAAAAAAATTGTTTTTTTAATTCAATTTTTGTGGATTTTTTGTAATTAAATAATAAGCAATATTTTCCACTTATTCCATTTATATATTAATTTGGCTATATATTTTTTTGTTAAAATACCAAAATCGACAGGCCAAACAAGCAGAATAATGAAAAAGCAACTTGTGGCATTTTGGAACATATTTTGTCGTTGTTGTTGTTAGAGGCCAAAAGAATGTCTGAAAAATTAAATCAAAAATTAATTTATTATTCTTTGTTATTTTCTTTTTGTTCCTTTTCCGTTTGTTCCCATTATTGGTTTTAAAACAGAACAGGAACTAGAACTGGCAGATTACCACTGAACAGGTTTCTGTTCCTAAACTATTTCTTTTCCAAAAAATCCAAATTTTAATACAAAAAATTCAATTTTTTCTGACAAAATATTCGGAATAAATAGTTAAAAAAACTCCATCCCACTAAATATTAGCAAAATGAAATGTGGTCCATTTCATTTTCTAAGAGAAATTTGGACAAGATATGTCTTCAAAATTATCGAGTTTTCAAATGAATTTTGATTGGAAATTTTTGGGTTTTCATCACATCTACCTACTAATTAGGTGGATGGAGGGAACGCTGGAAGAAAGCGCAAATCAACTGAATGATTAGAGTGAATGCTATTACTAAATTAATTTATATAATAATAAATATTGAAATGATGATAAAAGTGGTGTTAATTGTGTTGTTTATATACTAATACCAATATCAATTACTGCGTTTAAATGTGATCATTTAATAATTGAATTTTTTCTTGTTTTTTCCAAAACAACAAAATGTGCCGTTTCAATTCTCCAATTTACTTTACTTTTTATTTCTGCCCCATAATATTTTCTCGAAATATAATTTTTTAAATTTTTCATGTGACTTTTTTAAAGGAATTTCTATTTTTAAAATACCTAATAGAGAAGAAGTCGGTATTTGTGAAATAATGTTTTATACAATTTGTACTTTTTATGATAATTGTAATATATATCTATATGTATATTATTTTATAAAGTTATTTGTAATAAATATTAAAAAAATTAATTGTAAAATAGTAAAAAAGCTAATCGATATAAAATATAATATACATAGAAAATAATACAATAATACTTACATTTTAAGGCACTTTCTGATTTTAAAATTTTTAGTTATTAATTGCCACGATTTTGTAAATCTTTTGAAATTATTAAATGTTTACAATTAAAATAAAATTAAAATTTGTTATAGAAGGTAAATTGAAATCAGTGCTGGGTGTTCGACATTTTGCAGCTCCGACCTCTCAAAATTTTTAGCTCCGGCTTTGACTCCGGCTCTGGAGCCGAAGCCCCTCCGAAATTTTCGGCTCTGGCTTATATTATGAAGGTGTTTGGCAGTGCCGATAGGCGTTTCCGAGAGAATTTTTAAATATTAGACGCACTTTCTTAAGAAAATTGAACTTTTTGGTCAATTTTTTATAATATTTTTTAAAATTTCCAATCTTTTAGGGATATTTAGAGCTCCGGCTCCGACCTCCCAAAATTTTTAGCACCAACTCCGACCTCTCAAATTTTCCGGAGCTTGAGCGGGGCGGAGCCTAAGCCATACCCAGCACTGATTGAAATTAAAAGGTCCAACAATAGTAATAGTTATAGTTTAACTTATACAACATATATAACAATGTTTCCGAAAAGATGTATATACATGAAAATATTCTGATACATTCATGGTTTTATATTTTATCATCTAATACCACAATTTATTACTAATGTTTTAATATGATCCATTTATTTATTAATGTATAAACAATGGCTCTCTGTTCGGTACATTAGATTGTCAAATCCAATATTTAATAAGTCATGACCCAAAAATTGGAACATCGGAATTTTTGTCGCCTATGATAGAACAGTGATACCGTATTTCCTCTAATCCCCGCCCCTGGCGATAATTTTTCAATACCCTCTCGAGGGGGGGGGAGCGGAAATTGGAGGGGGCGGAAATTGGAGGGGGCGGAATTTAGAGGGGGCGTGAATTTTTCAATGGAAATTTTTTCGAACATTGTACCTTTTTATCTAAAAATTTATATTTATTTATTGCAAAAAATCTTGGCAACATCTTTAAAAATTAAAAAAAGAAAATTCAAAATTCCAAAGACTTGGAAAAATAACTCCCTCCTCTATCTCAAGTGGGTTGGACCCACGAACGAACAGGTCACCTACATTTTTACAAAAATTTGGCGAAATCCATCACATTTTTGAAATCAAACGGACGCTTAAAAAATTATATAATTAACCAAATTTACCATTTTTTTAAAAATTAGATAGATTTTTCGATAATATTTATTCAACAAATAAAATTTTCATTTATTTACTCCCTTTGTTATTCATCAAATGAAACTTGAAAAATAGAGATTTGAGAAAAATAATTTACAAAATTGACAAATTTGACATAGATTGGCGAAAAGATTGTTCAAAAGCAAGGGTCATCTCCTCCACCCAAAGCACCTTTGATCAATGAGTCGGCCATCTCCAAAACATTTTCTTTTTTCACTTTTTTGTACTTCAGACTAAACTTCTGGCCAAGTCCCAATTCCTCGGACCAATGGCAAAATTGGGCGGTTACCTTTTTCTGTCCCAAAATGTCAAATTTCACCTCCCAATGGGCTATCTTTGCCTTTGGTGCCCCATTGTATTGCATTTTTTGGAAATAATCCTCCAAAAATAGTGTTTTTAATACTTTATGATGCCAATGCCCTTTCGTTTTTGTTCCAATTCCAATGTCTTCAACGATGGAATCCTTGGTGGCAACCGGGCTCAAAGCTTGCTAAAAATCAAATTAAAATTATTGTAATATTTTTTTTATTAAGTTAAATTATTTAAACAGATTTTTACTATTATAATATAGTGATTGAGTAGGTCAGAAGCGGAGTCATAATTAACTTTCAAGGCCTAAATTGCAAATGAGACCCCCATGTTGAGCTGCAAAGTTAATTTCTTACGAGTTTAGGTTTTATATAGGCGCTATATAAAATGATTTTAAATATGCCGATTGATTGTGTCTGCGACTTTGGGAGTATTGTTGTGAGTTAATTTTAATTCCCCTCGCAATTTCAACTTTTTCGCCTTTTCTAAGATAAAAACATAAATTTTTACCGCGCGCTTTAGGCACTCGTTAAAATTTACTAATTTAACATTATAACTTGTAAATTGTAATTATCTACTCTACCTTGATAAGTTTTATGAACACTCCTTTGTCCATCTTATAAGCTGGATAATAAATGATTTTGTTGACAATTTCGCGACCATTTAATAATAAATTTTCCAAGTCCTCATCAAACGCGCTAATTCTTAGATTGAGTGTGATTTTTTTGCTAAAATAAATTTAGGGTTTAAATTTAATTTGAACGTAATCCTCCAAACATATAGCCGCTCAGTCGGGTATTTTAAAAAATATATTCACTCGAGAGGGTGTGAGGGGATGGTGAGGTTGGGGTGGATGAGTCGGCAATTGGAAGGGGCTATTTTTCAAACTTTTTCTACATATTTTTAAGTAGTTTATTTCATTTATTTCCATTATTTTTTACTACAACAAAATTTCAATTAACAAATTTAATATAAATTTTGGGAACTTTGGACAATTTGGTTTTTTTCCTTTTTTAAATCGATTTTTTCGCTCCAAAAAATTCAATTTTTAAAAACATTTTATATATTCCAATTTTCTTAAAAGAGGAGTGGGGAAGCGGGAGGGTTGGTGAGATGGTGATAAGGCTTTAAAAAACCGCCAATTATGGTTTAAAAACCTGTTTTCGACCAAAGCAATTGTCGGAATAGATTCTCCAGTCTGTTTTGTACTTGTGGCCAAAAAATCAAAACATCTGAATGTTTAGAACATGGCCAAAACATGATCCGAACATCACATGTAATGTTAAACTAAGGAAAAAATATTCGGATCATGTTTTGGCCATGTTTCAAACATTCAAATGTACTGATTTTTTGGCCACAAGTACAAAACAGGCTGGAGAATCTATTCCGACAATTGATTTAACCAAAAATCGGGGTTTGAACCTATGTTTTAACATTTTAAATGGCATTTTTTTAAACGACCTAGCACCGGTAAGATATTTGAAGAGGCGGTATTTGGAGGTAAATTTATTGGCAGACTTACGGTAGAACTTTATGACGTTCAATGAATCGTTTCGAAAAATTATTTTAAAAAAATTCAATAATTAATCTATTTACTCGTTAACAAAAGTGCTTTTCATTGCCAGTCTGTTTAGACACTGGTTTAATTGTTGTTGTACTTTCACCACATAATTGTATTTGCTCCAACGCTGTTGGAACATTGCCACAAATGTTTTTTGAGTCGCTGAAGGTCCATCATCTCGATCAATCAACTTTGAGCCTAGATTTAATTGAAAATTATTATATTGTTCGTTGTAGTGGAGAGGTCCATCACGCAGGGTGTCTATCTCTAAACCTAAAAATATGGCACGCGAACTAAAAAATATGAAATTTTCCAGACGAAAACATGGCATGTATAGGCAAAAATTCGTATAGGAACCATGTCAGTGTAATTTAAGAATTAAATTATCTTTGGTTCCTAACTTCATACCTCATATTTTTATAATTTTATTATTTTCTCGTATAGATTATACTGATGCAAAAAATTTAGCATAATATAGGACCAAAAAAATCGAGGAACTGAATTAAAAAGATCAAAATTTTTTGAGATTTTTTAAAATTTAGAGTCTCTTATCAGTTCAGTCCACCCTCTCAAGTGGATTTTTAAATTTTTGAATAATTTTTGAATACACTCTCAAGAGTGGAAGTGAGAAATTAGAGGAAATGTGGCATTTCAGAAATAAATTTAAAAAAATCATTTTTTACCAGGCGTAATTTTGCCCTTCAGCCCCTTCCACGCGGTTATCCCCATTTTGCCCAGATGCACTGCCGCCATATTGTTGGCGCTCCCGTCCACACCACCGCCCTCCTCCACAACATTGACCAGCACGTACTCGCAGATGCACTTCAAGTTGGTCAGTCTCTCCATAAACTCGTCGTCGCACTTGCCGAACTGGGGGATGATGATGATGATGACAAATGTTGCAAGAACAATGGCCAAAAACAAAAATGGACGCATTTGGCGTATAAATATCAAAAAATGAACTAAATTGAGAAAAATGTTTAGGTTCCGAGCTGTATATTTAATTATTTTAGTAAATAAGGTTTACAGCGATTCAACCCTGAGATTTTCGGGATTTTTTTGGATGATATCCCATCAAACTAATTCGAAAGATTGAGTTATTGAGAAAATAATGTCATTAATCTCATTTTTTGATCATTTTTTGAAAAAATTGTCGAGATTGCTATAGATGTCGATCTCAAAAAAATCTGTCAAAAATTTTTTGAGAGATGAGATGCCAAGAAACGAATTTTTTTATAAATGTTTACAAAAATAATAAGAAGGTTTCAATGAGATTCATGGTTAAAAACACGAATGGAATTGCTAAAATGAAAAATGATCTAAAAAACAATGTGATTCAAGCCTGGAAAATTTTTAGTTTAAAAAAATCAAAAATTTCTCAATTCTTAGGGGTATACCGGGCCTACCGGGCCGGCCCGTGCCCACCCCTGATTGTGACTAAAAAATAACAAATTTAAATTTTTTGGTCCTCTGGTCTGGTTTGGTTTGGTTTTTTGGTCTTTGGGATTTTTTGGTCTTTTTGGTTTTTTGGTCTTTGGAATTTTTTGGTTTTGTCTGGTCTTGACTAAGGTTTGCGGATATCTGGTTGAAGTCAGATACGATCACTACGGTCATTCGGTATCCGTTATCCGACTCAATCTTACGTCTCTCAAATATTAGCTGTCCGACTCGATACGATCTTTTTGGATATCCGAGAACCTTTACCCTTAATTTTTAGATACCCACGTCTAAATTTTTTGTACCAGTCGAACCCAGTCTATTAGTACTGGTATTGTCTTTATTTGCCGTATTTCCTCACAAAGCCCCTTGGGACGATATTGTTCAAAACCATCTCAAGAGGGAGAAGGTTTATTTTATTTTTAGAGAGCTTCAGATTTTTTAGAGAAAATACGATATATACTTTTTATACAATTAAAAGAAAAAATATAAAAATTTGGAGAGTTTATTTTTTCCCAACTCTTTTTTCAACTCTTTTTACCAAAATATTTTTACTTAAAATCGATTCATTTTTCCCAAAAACATGAATTTCGAAAAATTGCAAAAATGGCATTTTACACCGGAATAGTGTTTTTGTTCAAATTTTACATTTAAAATTTTCTCAGATTTTTCAAAAAAAATTAAAAGGAGAAGAATTTTCCCTTTACAGTAATTCAAAAGAATTTATGAAGTAATTGTGATGTAATTTAATTTACAAAAATTAATTTAATTTAATATAAATTGGCCATTAAAAATTTAATATAAAAAATTTCAAGGATTTTTCACTAAAAAATTTCCTATAAAATTTTAAGAATTATTTTTCCTTTTTTTTACAAATTTTGGAGAATTATTTTTTTCTAAAATTTCCGAGAAGAATTTCCAACCAAATTTCAATGGAATTTTTTAGTTAATGGTGCAATTCAAACAAAGCCCTGACTACCTACGGAGGAGAAGAGCTCCGATTTTTGGAGAAACTTATCAGTTTTCTTCAAAATTCAATTACATTTTTTGTATTTAATTACGTGCAATTTTGAGATTTCGGAAAAAGAGTCGATTCTAATAAAAATGGAGTTTTCGGGAAATTGAAAGTTATATTTTGACGTAAACCTATAAAATAAATAAACTGATAAAATGGGACAATTTCTTTTTAGTTTTAAATCTATTGATTTTTGCATTTTGAAGATGTGCCAAATAAACAAGAAAATTTAAATTTTTTGAATTTTGGCATCTTGTTTGCTGAAGACATTGATCCATTTGGCCATGTTAAAAAGCAGACATTATTAGGATATGCCCCAATTACACCTCTTTTGAAACAAATGAATTATGAAAATAATAAGAATATGGCAAGACCTACGTCATCAACAAATTATGTAAAATTATATTATTAGCAAAATTATTTTGTGTTAGATAACCATTGTTTTTTAATACAATCATTAAATTTTAAAATGCTTAATTTTAAAATGCGTAAATTTTTAAAATGCGTTTTTTCAAAATTTTAAAAAATTAAATTTTTTTAATTTTTGGCCGAAAACCACCAAAAAGCACTAAAAGAGGTGAAACATGACATAAAAAGACCTATCGGAGGCTGTTTTCATTCTTTTTTGGCATCTACCTTTTTATAGGA
>JAQIYK010000862.1:0-11717 GCA_034700465.1 Rotylenchus robustus | reverse complement strand
GTGTTTGTTTTCGTGGCATTCTCGAAAATTTTGTCATCGAAAAATAGACGCCCCCTCCATTTGACGCCCCTCTCCAATAAACGCCCCCTTCCGGGGGGTATCGGAAAATAGACGCCCCCTCCAGAGGTATTAAAAAATAGACGCCTCGGGGATTCTATTAGAGGAAATACGGTATTACCTATGATTGGGGTTTTGTATTTATCAACCCTCAACTGAGTTTAAAAATCAAAATTATCGAAGCGAAAAGTTTAGTAGAGTGAGAATAGAGGAAAAAGAAAAAACAGGAAAAGGAACTACATGGTAAAAAAGTGAGAATCTTAATACATTTTTGAAGGTTTTCGTTTCAATTAATTTGAAAAATATATTTCAAAATCTCAGTTGATGAATTCCAAGCCCCTACCATATATGCCCTGATATTGACTGTTTCCTATCCTTTCTCTATTTTTTATGTATGTTCATTAGTGTTTTTTGCCCATCTTCCCCTTCCTTCCCACTTTCTTTCCCATCTCTGTCGGCGGGTGTTTTCTTTTCCTTCCTCCGTTCCCCAACACCCATCCATTTATCCCAGAAAAGTCAATCCCGCATAGCCACTGTTTGTCATGCCCTTTACCCAAATGAATAATGTCTGTCTCTGCACATTCAGCACACACTTCCCAAAATAAGATAGCACATCCAATGCCAAATTTGTATGTCGAGTGCCTTCTCCTCCTCCTCCCTCCGTTCATCAGTCCTTTCTCACACTTCGCTGTTTATTATTATTTTTTGTCCCTCGAATTTCTCGATTTATCCTTCCTTCTTTCCCCATAAAATCCAGTCAGTATTCCCCATGGAATTGCTTCAGGAAAATAAATTTTATTTGTCATTATTTTCGTTTTTTGACATCACTCCTCCACCCGCCCGCCCATGTCTCATTCCCCAATTTCCTCATTTGTCTTTTCCATTTCCACACATGCGCACTAATCGATTACTCTTCGCCGTCGGGGTTCTTCCCTTCCCTCATTCACTTCGTTTGTCCATTGAGTGCCTTTTGAAACAACACAAAAAGTTGTTAGATGTTAGGGCCACTCATCCAAAACAAATTAAAATGTGGACTAAAAGGGACCGATGAGTTGAATTCAGAGCGACAAGTTCCCCGGCAACAAAACATGTTACTGGCTGAAGGGTTGTCTGGACAACTTTTTCCCACTTTTTTAAATTTTAACTTGTCTTTCGCTAGGTGGTTCTTCTAGGCCTATACCTATACGTTAGATAGGCCAGATCAAGTCCTAAATTAGAGTGGTCAGCTGGACGAAAACTTAGGACGATCTCCCAAGAAAAAAGTACGAAGCGCCGGCCGAATTTGAAAATTTGAATTTTCAAAAAGTAAATTGGCCAAATTGTGTTTGATGCGCGAGGATGGCTGCGCTTGACATTGAGCGAAGCAATAATGGCGGCGGCCAATGGATGGGCAGACGACAACACAATGAGTGCCACGGCTCCGCCGTCCAATTATTTCCGGTGAGAAATTTGCAAAAAATGGGGTTGAAATGATAAAATATAAACAAACTTTTCTTGGAAGGGTGCTTCGCGCCAAGTGAATCAAATGTCCGAGTTGGATGTTCAGCAACGGGTTGCCAAGGCAGTGGCCGAACACGACGAACTTTGGCGGAGACAACAGCGGGCACAGCTCGAATTTGTGCGCGATGACACGGAACAGTTAATGGGCAAAATGCAGCGGGAGATGGACAGACTGCACGCGGTGAACAAAGGTTGGGCATTGTGTGTATTAAAGCTAGTTAGTGAGTGACAAATTTTTTAATGTTTTTGTTTTTTAACTCAAAAAGTGATTTTGTTAAAAATATTTTTCCAATTTCTGATTGTGAATGGAAATTATTTTAGGAATAATAAAAATTTCGCATTTTAAAACTATAAAATAATTTGCGGTTTGTGGGTTGTTACTCTCACCATTATGAGCCCTTTTTGTCGCGCAATTTTCTATTTATTCAAGGCGTACATTAAACGTTTAAAATTCTTTATTCCAAATTCCATTGTATTAAAAATCTCCAAAAGTGTCCAATGTCTGTCTCTTTGAACTCCTACAGAATTGGAAAGACGACTGTTCGTTGAGGCACGGCTGAAGCCACAAGCGGAATTAGAGCGGCTGAAGAGGGACGTGGCGGAGGAGAGACGGAACTGCGCGGAACTGAGACGCGAGTTGGCAACGGCGACACAGCGCGGCGCACGGCTGGCCCAAATGCTGGAGCGCAGTGCGCACATCCACAAGGAACAGACCGCGCAACACGTAAGTGCTGCAGAAGTAGGTATGGAGGGTCGAAATAAGTTCATTTTTGAAGAAAAAATATTAAAAAAATAAATTGAATGCACAAATTCCAACCCCGACAAATAAAACATCGAACGTCATAAAACACCGAATTGGCAGTTTTTTTTTCAAAATCAAATGTCCCTTTCCCTTTTAGGAAGCCAAGTTGGCCGAACTGAGGGACCAAATCCGACAACTAAACAGTCTTTTGGTGGCCAAAACAAAGGTATTGATTACATGATTACTACAACTTATTATAATAAATATTTTGAACGAAATTGTAATTTTTACAAATTTATTAATGATTGATTCCCCCTTTCAGTCCCGCAGCATTGGACCCACCGTGGCCCGGTTTCGCCCCTCACTTTCATCCGCCGGAGTCCCGCGCCTCCAACGACGCAGCCAATCGGGCGACTGTACGGAGCGTAACGTGCTGGTCACAGGCAGAGGCGGAGGAGGTGACCGTGACCAGGCCGGCGGGCCAGGACCAGACACGGATCAGCAACACCTTCCGTTGGGAATTGATGCGTCTCCAAATTCCATGGCGCGAATTCACCGAAACAAACTGATGCTGACCGCAACGAAAAGTGTGGAAAATCAGCAAAAAAGGGGGACGAAAAATGAATGAAACAAAAATTAAAAAATGCGTGTTCGCTTCATTTTATGCACAGTCTGTGTGAGAAAAAAAGGAGGACGGACTAAACCGACAGAAAATTTGGAAGAATTTGAGAACACAGCGGAAATCGGAGAAGGTTCAGTCTGGCGATCAAAAAATGATTTAAAAAGTTTACAGTTTAGTTGGCTCATAAAGTTACGTTATATTTTTTCTTAAAATCTTTCACCAGACTAAATGACCTTTCCTATTTCAAGTACGGAAGGAGAATAAAGAAAAGGGGGCAGACAAAAGGCGAAAGAATAATAACATCGCCATTCTGAGCGCCACAGGTCAGAAGTAGCTTTTCCAGTAGGTGGATAGTCGAGGCGTATAGGCGGGTGGTCTGTAGCTGTTGAAATGTCTAACATTGCTGGTTTTTCCGTGGAAGTACCAAGGGGTTCTTTTCATTGAAAAATAAAAAAATTTAAATGGTATCGAAGTGAAAACTAACGATGAAACGTGTGAGACACGCAGGAACCGATAGTTGGACTGGGACCAGGGCTTGGTGGACAGATTAAAACTGTGCTGAAACAAAACAATTACAATAATAAAAATATGCAAATGACGGACCTCGCCCGCCAAGTAGTTGTAACCCGAGTAAGTGCGTCTCTCTGTCGCCAACTTTGCTTCTGGCGCCATTACGGAAGGCTGAAACAGGAAAAGAACGAAGGTAATTGTTGTTTTGAGTACTAACTATGATGAGAAAAGTAAAGGAATTCCCCAACTATAGCTTTACTGTTTTGAAATTGAAAAATCAAAAAATGCACAGACAAAATTAAGGTCAACAAAAAAGGTACGCTGTTAGAATGGACCAAATCTTAAAGGGGGGGGGGGCACAAACTATGGCCATTATTCAAATTACCGACCGTGTAAAGCGACTGTTGGCCATACACCCGAGTGTAACTTCCAGGCCGCGAGTAGTGATGATCCCTGCCATAGATGTACCTTAAACAATTGTGACGCATTTTGTGGATTGAGGAGCTTGTATCTTTTTATTAATTTTCGCGCACTTGTATATTGGATAGGACCAAGTCCGTGCTTGGAACACGTCATACTTCCGAACCTGAATTGTCGTTGTTATTGTGTATCTTAGGACACCAAAAATAAAAAATAATTTGAAATTACCGGCTGATTCTCCTGGTAATAGTTCACATTGGTGTGATAGGGCACCGTGAGGATGCCCAGCGGGGAACGGTAACTGTCCACGGAGCGAGACCGCCTCTCATTGCGGATGTTCTGAATTTTCTATTTTAATATATTATTTACTTATTTATTTGCGTTTTCTTACCTCATAACCGGAAATGTCGCGCACCGGGGTGAACGATCTGCGAACACTGTTGCACCACCGATCCACACAGTCCATCGGAGTGTTTTCGCGTGACCATCTCGACAGATACTTCTCCCTGGAATTATTTGTTTAAATTGTGAAAAATAAAACCAAATCTTCTTTTGATCCCACCGACTGATCATGCTCAAATCGGCGGACCGTGAACGACGCATTTTTTGGCGATGGATGTTCGGAAGGAGATTACTCCAAAGTCGAGAATTCAGCGATGGCAGCGAAGTTCTAAAAATTGAGTATTATTATACAACTTTTCGTGGTTTTGTACTTAACTCAATCAAACAATTCCAATTAAAAATTCAGAAAAAAAACATGAAAGAATTCAGTTTTGCAAATTGGGAAATATTCCGTTAAATTTGTTTCTAAAAAATTAGTAGATTAAGATATTTATTAGATTTATGTCTCAATTAAACTCAAATATTTTTTGCAAATTTTGGACTATTCCGCGCCGGACCTGGTGGAATCCATTCAGGGTAAGGGTGAATTCATGGAAGGGGGGGGGATATCGAGGGTGCATGGGACGGGAATGGCGGGCAGAGGGCGAAGAAGCGATTGTCGGAATGCATCTACTCCCCCCTCCCCCCCCCCCGCCCATTCCCTCCCCTCCCCCTCGCCATTCCCTCCCCTCCCCTCCCCCCTCGCCCATTCCCTCCCCTCCGTTCTCGTCCCTTCTCCACCCTTCGTCCAACTCTCTCCTCTCGATGATCTCCTTTCCCTCCAACTCCAAACACCCTAAACCCAGTGTTCTGCCCCTTTTTTTTCTCTCCAATCACCTCAACCTACCCTCAGGGCATAGGGGACATATGTCGGTCGGTCCGCCCACGGATTTCCCCTTTCCCTTCCTGCTCAAACATTGTGCTTTTTGTTTATACTAAGCATGAAGCATAGCTCTTTTCTGTCTTGCTTCTCTGGCCTTGCTTGCTGCTTGATCCCCTCCGGGCATATCCCTCCCTCTTCCATGCTTCCGCCTTTGATTAGCATCGATTGATTTCTACTCTCTCTGCCCGGCCCTCTCCGATACGTGGGATACGTCAATGACTGAAAATTTGAGCTGAAAAAGAGAGATTAAGAGAGTAAAGTTTGTAAGGGCACGGGGGAAAATAGGTAAAAAATATTAGCGAGGGAGGGACTACCACAATTAGCACAAAAAAATAAAAATTAAATTTTACAACTCATTTCTTGAGCCAAATTTTTTGGTACAAAATCGATGAATAAAAGGTAAAGGTGATCAATGGGAATAGAGTAATGAGGATCAGTGTTTGCCGTATTTTGGGATTATTAACCATGGTAAATTTGATGGATCGTATCAGAGATCGAAAAACAAAACAAACAATAAACCGGGCAGATGGTGTTGATGGACAACATGAGATGGATATGCAGAGTGATGTTCCAGACCGATGTTTTTAATCTCGAGTTTTTAAAACATTGAGAGTCATAGTTCATAGGTCGGACCTTATTGTTAGTTATCATTCTGGACATCACTAGACATGGGGATTGAACATTGAATAGGATGAGTTAAGTTATGAGTATGTTTTTTCATTATTCACTTTTTAATTATTCATCCCCTCCTGCCCTCCCTGCTCTCCCCGATGCTACTGCTGCTGTTGTCCATTTGTGGCTGTGCTCGGCTGTTCTGCCCCTGCCCCGCCCTCCAGTACTCCCAGCACCCGCGCACTCTCCGTCACTTGTGCCAAAATGTTCCGCGCATCCGCAAAACTGCTCTGCATCAGACCCAGCTGGGCCTTCAACAAGCGAACATTCCAAGCAAAATTTTCGCTCGCGCGTCTTTAATTAGAAACAAAAAAATAAATAAAGGAAAATTTAGGCTCCTCCCCCTTTCATTACGTGGCTTTTTGGCCCCGCAATCCGGCCTCGGATGCCATTTGTATCAAATCGCCAGCACAGTCAGCGACCCGTCGCGTTGACTCGGACAGAGAAGCGAACATTGCGTCCGAATGCTGACAAATCGCCTTAAATATGTTTATTAATTAAAAATAGGTTCATAAAAGGTAAGAACATGTCGCCAAACAATGTCCAACTATTTTTGGGCTATTGTTTGTATTACAATAAACAATACTTACCGACGAATGAGTCAAAAGAGCACCGAATGCTGTCAAAGCCTTTTGAAGAGATTCTGCCATGCTTTGGCCCGAAGGAGTGCGCAAAACGAGTTGCTAAAACAGAATAATAATGTAATTTAAGTCCAATTGCAACAACTAATAAAAGTAATTTTCACATTTTCGTCTCGTCGGACAATAAGGAAGGGCCTTTGTTGTTGTTGAATCCCGTCACCTTCCGCTGTTGCCTCGACCATTTGTCCAACTAAAATATTTTCCAAAAATTACATTTTTTATTTCTGTATGATGGATTCATAATTACAGAATTTTTTGTAATAAAATTCAGTGATTTTTTCTAACAATAAAATTACAAACTTTCTTTGGCGATCCTTGCGTGAAGTCGAACCAAACCTTGGCGAATAGTGCCACTGGTGCCAATGCCACTTTCTTCAGTCCATGTGTTCTAATTATTGTTTTTTTATTGTATTTTTTGTTTTTTAATTTACCAATGCGTTTTCCAAAGCGCCCTTTAGCTCAATGAATTTTACCAACGGACCGGTGGCTGTTTTGAACCTATGGCAAAGGGAGGGAAGAGTCTGGAGGGGTATACACCTATACACTCTTACAGTTCGTCCATGGCACGGATACCAACACTCTTCATGCCCGTCTGCACCCGACTCGTCTTTCGCTTCACCGATAGTCCGCGTTTCTTCGGCTTCTAAAAACGGACAAAAATTGAAAAGTGATAGGAAACAAATTGGCATAATGATAATGATCTTACGCCTCCGCCCCTTCGGTTGGTGATGGCAATGTGAACGAACAGAGTGCTGCCTTCCAGTGGATCACCTTCGTTGTTCAGCAACGGTATGTGTCTGTATCCACTTTGGAGACATTCAAACGGAATTGTGTACTGACCGATGAACTGGAAAAGGACAGTGCACTAACCACTAACGAATTAAACATCAGTTTTGTGATGGGAAATTTGCAGACGAAAATTAGTGAATTTAAAGCAAAAAATTGTTAAATATTTAAATAATTTTTTAAATTCAAATAAATTGAACTTTAAGATATATTCCATATGAAAATGAGTGTGTTAGTCTTAATATTAATGATTAAAACACACATCGTCGCCAATGAAGTCGTCATCTAGAACCAAGAAGCGAACAAGCGCAAGTTCGGGTACCGAAATGCTGAACTGAAAACTCTCCTCGAAGCTGGGATTGAAGCTATCGTTCCGGACTGTTTTGCTGCGCTCTTCCGCACAATCCGCCGGCACCCCAAACACTTCCAAAACAACAAACGGATCCTTAAAACACATTCGCTGATTTGTAAATTTGTGGACTTGTTGGCATCGAGGCACCGACCATACGTGTGCAAGAGGGGGGGGGGGAACATGTATGTTGAAAAAACATACATGTTCTTTCAAAACCCCAACTTCTGATGAGCAGTGCTGTTCCTCGGCAAATTTCAGCTCCGGCTCCGAGCTCCGGCTTTTTCAAATTTCGTCTCCGGTCTGAGGGTACTCAAAAATTCTGTCTAGAGGCCCAGTGGTGCTGATAGTCACCACGGGAAATTTTTTAAAGAAAATTAGTAACTTTTTTTTAGGAATATTGAATGAAAAAGTTAATTTTAACCTTTTTCCTTGCGAAATTTTAAAATTTTGGGTTTTTATTGACAATTTTTGGCCCGTACTTTTGGCCTTCAAAACCTCAAACTTTTGAGTTGGGGGGGGGTTGACCCCCTTGCACATGTATGGCACCGACCAATCCAGTATCCCCTTTGGCGGTGGAGGCGCGCGGTCGTGGCAGTTGTTGGGCCGAAAGCACTTTCAAGTGGAGGACCTGGAGCTGCGAAGGGAGTCGCTTCCCATCAACCAGCTCTTCAGTGGTGCCATTGCCGACAGAATTATTTGGTCCGTTCAACTCCGCCATTGCTCTATCGCCACACATAATCGCAGGTTTCAACACGTATCCGCAACCTCCATTGGCCAGAAATTTGCCCTTTAAATTATAAAATAAATCATAAATTGCAAAAAAACACAATATTTACTTCTTGGAGATCCATCATCAGACCCGGTGTTTGATAATTGAGCGCAACCAAAGAGAAGCCAAAGTTCCAAAACTCCTGCGGGTTCAAGTTCGACGAATCAACGCGCTGAGGATTTGGCTTGACTCGTATAAGGAAGTTACGGTAGACGGAGGGAGGGTGAGAATGGACGAGGCGTAAGCTGGAGGATGAAGGAAAGAAACGTAAGTATTATGTTTTAGGTCGCTGTTTTCAAATCAATTTTTTTTCATTTTCTCAACTTTTTAAAATCAATCCAAGTTTTAAAATTCAAAAAAAATGTAAAAAATTGGACTTCTTTGTGGCGATTTTTCTACTTAAACAAATTTGAATTTTTTGAAAAAGGCCTTTTTTCAATGCAGCATCTATGGCTTTGGGCTTTGGCTTCTAATTTTTTTTAATTAAAATTAAAAATAAAACAAAAAATAAATTATTTTTTTCTCAAATTAAGACAATTTTTGGAAATTTCATGATCTATTCTTATTAGTTTAAGGCCCAAGGGTCAGAAATTCCGAAAAAAAACATCATATGGATCCCCGTTAAATTTTGCCTACAAATGTCAAAGTTTTTTGGCGATGTTAAGTTTTTCCGGCGATGTTTCTTCCTTGCAATGTGTTGGCGGCGATGTTTCGCTTTGTACCGCAAAAATTCACTCACCAATCTCCTTCGGATATTGAAACAATGTGTTTGCGAGGAGACACTAAATAAATGAATAAAAATATTTAGAAAAATAGGAAGTCACGTGTTGCCAGATCGGAAGCTTCTCGGGCTCGACCAAAAACGGCGAAAGGCGCAATGAGATCTCTGAGTCCCCGAATGAGTGGCATCTGTCGTGGACATGCCATCGTGGAACACTCGTTGACCAGCCCATGGACCAATTCGGCTGATTCGTCCTCCTCTAACATCTCTGCTACTTCTTCCGAACTTTCGTAGCGAACGCCCTCAATAGGCATAAAAATATAAGAATACTAATTACGCAACCAAAACCCACGGAAAGAATGATTTTGTGAAGAAATTTCTTAGGAGTCGGTACTTCTTTGCTCCAATCAGTCGGATCCTGCGCTGGTCTGTATATTCGGGTGCCCAATTTTTTCTCCATAAGAGACAGCAATCGATGCTGACTCTTTTCCGTGGACAAATGCAGCTCAAAACGAATGAACAGAGGATATCTGGAGGAGATTGAACGGAAAGTGGTATAATGGACAGTGGACACCGTGGTGGAAAAAGATGGAACAAACAAGTACCTTGTCCTTTCAAAGGCGAGCTCCGCAATGACATCCAACACTTCGCCCAATGCTAACTTGGAGGTCAGCGTGCCTCCGTTGTAAATGACTAATTCTCCATTTGCATCGGATTCCCAAATGTCCAGTTCAATGTACCGACTGAAATTTATCAATCTTCAACAAAACGCTCAAAAAATATTTCAAAACATAATATTAAACTGACCAGTTCCTTTTGAGAGCACTAGTATAGCCATCCAACGAGCTAGGGCCTAAAACAATTCATTACAATTTACAACAAAACACATTTTTATTTTTCTGGCCTTTTAGCTGGTCCTCAACCAGATATGTGTTGAAAGAAGTTGCTAAAATTCTTTAGTTTTATGATTTTTTCTCTGAGTATGCAAAAAATAAACTAACAAATAAAATAATGAGAGAATGGATGCGACATGTCTTGGCAAACATTCAGGTTGGAAGAATCAAAGGCCGCATTTGATTGGGAGAGCAAATAATTACTAAAGCCATCAACCTTAATAAGAAGCAAAGAAAAGTTGATTATTCAATTCGACATCGTAATACCGTCATCACATTCAACTCTCTGGCCTCCGCAGATGGTTCACATTGGTCGATCAAATTCTCGCAGAAGTCTACGCTGACTCCTGAAAGGCCCTGTTCGGTCTCCAAGAAGAGTTGCAGATCCTAAGTTGATGGATTGATAAAATAAAAATAAAATTTAAAAGTTTTTTTTTTGGTGGAGAGGTCATAGGAATTTACGAAAAATCGATTTTAAGGGGTGAAATTTTCCCTAAAAACCTTTAAATTGCGGGGGAATATCCACCAGATACGAGTCTGATTCGTCGGCTAGGGGGGTGCTGCAGGGGGTGAATTAAGGGATAAGGGGTGTGAGAGAGAGTAGGGGAAGAAGGAAAAGGAGGGGAGAGCGCAGGGGGAAAAGGTGTCGAAATGATCAATTCTCCAGGAAAAGGTGTTGGAGAAGGGGTGCGCAAAAATCCGAGAAAAATCCTCCCTCACTCCCTTTGCTGACGCATGGTCTGATCTCTGATCCTAACTAATTGTACCCCTTTTGAACTCACGTTTGTGTTTAAGTAGTCCTTGTTGGCATACCGAACCATCAAAAAGTAGATTTCCGGTCTTGTCGACAAATCCTTGTACACCTCGACGAACTGAGCTTCATCAATACGGCCCTTCTGCTGGGCGTCGTTGTTTTGCGCCGCTGCCATTGCTATTCCCGTTTCCTTAATCCTCATCATTTGCATCCCATTTCCTCTACTCAACCTTATTTTTCGCACTGACCTTCACTTTCTGTTTGACCCTATTTGTGAGCAATCGAGGATTCAAGGATCGTATCAGTCGGACTGCCGCCTTCTCACTGATGTACCCTTTGCTCTCCGAATCCACCTCCCGAAACGCGGTAGACAGCCATCGTTCGCGCAAATTTGCCGGTACTAAAGAGATAACGCCACGATTGCCATCTGTCGGAGGTCCAGGTACCGTGCCACTTGCTAATGCCATCTACAGGAAGCTGGTTCAATTACAAATTGTTTATACTCTAGCGCTTATAATAATTGTAAAAATTTCATAAATCACCAACCAGTCCGGTCACCCAAATGTTTGCATCACCCGCATTCAGCGCAATCAGATCCAAGCATTCGTAGTCATCGCCGTAGATAATGGAAAAGGCGCACTCTTCCTGACCGAAAATTGTTTTTTTTTTGCATTCTGAGATATTCATGGGCTATACCAGTTTTGGTCCCCCCAGCCATAATCCCAATTTTGATCCCCTTTTTGGCCCCCTCCAATTTCGCTTTTTACGTGTATATATGTCTGTGTTTAAGTAAAAAAGCGCGAAATAACTCATTCCCAGTATTTATTAAGCAAAGCTCAACAAAAATCGACTGTTTAATCGCAATTTTATAAGGAAAAATTTACAAATCAACATTTCATTGTAATAAGCAGGGGCGTCGCCAGAAAAAAATTTCGGAGGGGCTGAACGGCCAAATTTTTTGGCGACCTTTTTTTTATTCGCGCCGAAAAGTCGATTTTTAGGGGTGCATTTTTA
>JAQIYK010000861.1:0-11723 GCA_034700465.1 Rotylenchus robustus | reverse complement strand
TCTTAGGGGTGTATTTTCCCGGATAATATCCGGGTTTTTTACGGATACGGATAACGGATACGGAGCGGATAAAAAAAAACCCGGAAAAAATGAAACCCGGAAAACGGATATCCGGTCCATCCCTGCCCCCCTTACCCGTGGAAAAATTTTCCCCGTTCCCTTTCCCCGTTTTTTTGAGGCAGGGTCCCCGCCCCCGAAAAACAAAATTTTCCGGGAGGGGTACAACCTTAGTAGTAACCATCTAATTTAAATAATTATTTTTGGAAAAAATGAATCACTTGAATGTTTGTCTTAAACCCAATTTAAAAAATACCTTCGGGCCGCAAATTGAATTGTTTAATTCGCAAAAACAAATCAATGCTTACAAACAATGTTAAAGGGCCAATAATAAAAAACAAAAAACAATAAATTATTTGAGCGTGTCCTATTGATCATTTGTGTTTGTTTTTGTCGTTGGTCTTCAACAACTCCGTCTTCTTCCTCCCCCTCTTTTTCTCCTTTTTGCTTCACTTTTCCACTTTTCACACCCATTCCTTCTTTTTCCATTTTTGATCAAGTCGATTCTCCAGCTGATGCTCCAAGTAGAAGGCATGCACCTCTTTTGCACTCCTTCCCCTCACCAAAGATGAAATCGCGTCCAAATTCATACCGAACCGATGAAAGCCTAAAAGTTAAATTCTTTTGTTTATCGAACAAAGCCTTTTAATTTAAAAGCACCATTATTACCCTTAAAATTTGAAATTTGGCTAAACCAATAACTTGTCTATAATTTGTTTTTTAGTTTACTTCAATTTTTCAAATTCAAAGCTATTTTTCCCATTTCCTATTAAAAAGAGCTACTTTCCCCATGAAATTTCCTCAAACAGCATCTTTATCATCTATAATTTTTCAAGGTTTTTTCGGTCAACAGCGGAAAGACCTAAAAAGTCCCATAATGGGTTTGGGTACGGTAGTTTCTGATGAGCAAGTTCAAGCAGTACCTGCGATGCAGATGCCCTTCTCTTCCTCCGACCATTCTACTGGCGTCGAATAATCTCGAGTGGTGAGTGCCCTCTCCAGCAGACACTTTGTCTCGTCCCGATGTTCCCCATCTTCGTCATCTCCTCCTTCAGCTTCTCTCTTCCTTTTCATCGTCCTCTTTCCCCTCCGTTGCTCTTCCTCCCCCTCAATTTGTGCTGTTGATGATGATGTTCCCTGCTGCTGTTCTTTTCCTCCTCCTCCTCCTCCTTCTTCATCGTCTTCGTCCTTCGGTTCCTGCTTCACCACCACTGCCATCTCCGGCTTCTGCTTCGTTGATGTTCCATTTTCATTCTCATCGCTTTCCAGACATTCAATCTCCAGTGGAAGTTCACTTGGTCTGTGTATTTTGAAGTGTCTAAACGAAGAAGTATGATTGCCAAAATTAAAAGAAAATAGAGTTAAAGGAGTAATTTATTTATTTTTTTGATTATTTCTTTTCGAGAAATTTCCAAAAAAGTGTCGTTTTTATCCTATAAAATTTTCATTTTATTAACCAAAAATGTATTTGTTAGTTTTTCAAGAATTCGCTGCTTCTGAACAAATATTTTTATTTTAAATCTATTCAATAAAAATGGGGTTTCTATTATTGAAATAAATTTTCCAGCAGGTTTTTTGTTATGGAATTCATAGTCCCACCTTGCGTAGAGATCACACGGCGGACAGAGGAGGGAACGCTTCCTCCAGTGGACTTTGGTCAAATCGTAGGAAACTGTCAGCGGATCGCGCCACAGGCCCCGGGTACAGTTGTGGCATTGGTCTCGCGAGAAAACTGTGTTCTGATAAAACATTTGGCATTTTTTCATCTCCTCCACCACCCTGAAATTGAATATGGAATTTTTTTAAATATTTATCATTTACAAAATTTAATTAAAAAATTGAAAATCCAACAGTTTTGCAAAGACAAAAAATTTTTGGTGTTTTTTAAGGTTAATTTTTTTGTGTTTTTAAGGTTAAATTTTTTGGTGTTTTTTAAGGTTTTATTTAACAAAAAACACACTTTCTCATTTGAGGACATCGCACAATTTCGGCACAGTTCGCAGCTGGGCATTTCTCCATTTTTAGCGCAAATTTATGTTCTGCCAATTCAGACACAGTCCGCTGAGGCATCTTTTATTAAAGAAACAAAAAATTAAAAACAAATCTTAAACAAATTAAACAAATTTAAACTTTTCGCAAGTTTAAATAATTTTGTTTATTTGCATTTACAATTTTATTTAAATATTTGTTACCTTGCTGGCTATTTTGGTAAGGTTCTTCTTGTGCCTGTTCAGCAACCCGACGAACTGTTCCGTCTCCTCGTCCGTCCATCCCCGTCGATGTCCGTTCTCTTTCTTTTCCTGCAAATCCTTTGCAAATTGTTCCATTTGAATGAGTGCAAATTGGAGGGAATAACGACTTTTATGCAGCAATTCAAGCGCCTAAAATTTTATTTCATTTTTCAATTTTTATACCCAAAATTAACCTCATCTTCGGCAAGTTTGCTGTGCAACCTGCCCACCTCACAATATTCGTCCAATATTTTTGCATCTATTTGTTCGAACTTCGAGAATTCCATATTTGACCAAACACACACCGAATTGTCAACCGAGCTTTAATTAAAAAGTAAATAGTATAGTAGAATAGAGAAAAAATCAAGGAAGCCCCCCCCCCCCATCTTATTAAAAAATAATTGATTGATTATTATTATTAGTTAAAAATATAGTTTTTTTTTTTAATTTAATAAACACAAAAAATAAACAAAATGCCAAAGAAACAAAATTTAAAAGTGATAATCAAGCGCCACCTTCTTATTAGGCCCTGGCTTTACTTAAGTGTGCTGCACACTTTGTGTTAACACTCTCTCTCACTCACTGTCTGACTGTCTGGCTCTAACTCTCTCTCCCTTTCTCTAACCAAAGTGTGCGCAGTACAAAACCGTACAGCACACTTTTCAAATCGATACTATATACTTTTTCTTTGATTGTATAAAAAAGTGTGTTGAAAAAAGTGTGTCGAACACCTAAGTATGGCCAGGGCCTTAGAATTGTGTAAAGGGTTTTTTATTTTCCATTCAAAAATTATTAATTTGTAACTACTAATATCATTAGATAAAGAATTAAAAACAAATAACACGTTTAAACATAATAAATTCACATTTTTATCAAAATTATTTACACAAATTTGAGTACATAACTATTTGTTATGCTAATTGCAAATATTAATTCTGATTTAATTAAATGATTATTTATATTTATAATAACCTGTCCGATTTTTCCGCATTATTTTCCGCTTCTCCTGATCCCTTCCGACAATTTGGCAGCAAAAGGTTCGGAAAGGGCGAACTTTTTCCCGATAGCAATAAGTTGTTGTTGTTCTTATTATTGTTGTTGTTGTTCTTATTGTTGTTGTTGTTGCTGTTGTGCTTTGCCAATTCCTCCAATTCCAATAGTAATCCGTTGGCCATTGGCACACTTTCCACCCAAATCGATAATTTGCCCGACTTGGCCATTTCTCCGTCGTCGTCACAATATTTTGTAACTGAAATTATTTGTTAATGTAAAGGATTGAATGAATAAATGGGTGGTGACGGGTTGGTTGGTTATTATGACAAGGGAAAACTCATTAATGATGGGAGTTAAAAAACAATGCCTATTTTTGTATATTAATAATAACTCGATAGATTATTATATTCATTTGGGTTTTATTGTTTATTAGGTTTTATTTTAGTTTTTAGATTTTTAGAAAGATATTATTTTAATCTGTTTAAAGATGCATTTAAAACAGGGAAGACATGTTAAATTTTTGTCAACAAAAAATTATGCAAAAAGTTCAAAATTCGAAATCAAAAAATGTGTTATTTTAATTCTAACTCTAAATTTTAAAATTGTTAAAACAATAAAATAAATCAACTTTTATTAAGGTTAGTAACTATATGCTATAATTATAATTTATCAAATTGGCGGATCCCTTTCTTTAAATTGATTTGGACCCTTTTCCTATTAATATTATTTAATCCTAAAAATTGATATTGGTTTTTTTTTCACTCTGCAAAGTGGAGATTGGGAACAATTTTGACATTAATTAATATAATACAATTGGGATTTGGGACTTATCTTTTACGGTGTTTTTGGATAAATTTCTTATTAGCCGAACTCTCTAATCTGCTGGTATCAAAACAAGGCTGACAATGTCCTTATTTATATTTTCGCTTTTTGTGATTAACCAAAGAAAATTTAAAAAAGGAAAAGATGACAAAAAGGTGGAAGATTGATTATTATAAAAGAGTAAAAAAATTATTCGAAAAAATACAGCCCATTTGAATAATCGGAAATCTAAAAATAAAAAATGGCTTAAAATGAAGAAAAAACGATTCATTGCAACTCGATGGCATTGTGCGAGCTGGAATTTGTAATTCGAATAAAGTCCAAAATTTAAAGATAAAACTATTTTCGCTTATTTAAATTAATTCTAAAATTTATATTAATCAGAGTAATCGAAACTCGATGTTTTTGCAAACTCGAATTCAAAATCGACACGACATTTGTAATTTTATTCAACAAAACATTATTTTATTTTATTTTTTAAATATTTTTTAAAATATTGCTAATCCAATTCATCTCGAATTATTAATTAAATACTAAGAATGAAACTGGTTAATTTAAACAATTTTTCTGAGCATTTTTTAAGGCAAACTCGATTTTTAGAAAAAATCTAGAAACTCGAAATGTTTCAAACTCGAAATCCGATTCGAACATTTAAAAAATTCGAACTCGACTCGAAACTTTCTAAACTCATGACACCACTGATATTAATGGGCAAATATGAAAAATAATAATTAAAAGAAAAAATGGAAGAAAAAAAGAATAATTGGACATTGACTTGCTTTTAGTTGGACAATTGTTTAATTATTGAAAGTTTAATGCAAATAACAGATTAATTAAAAAGTTAAGAATAAATCAGATAATTTATTTGCATTTGCATAGTCAGTCAATTTGTTGTTTATCGATTGGATACAATTATCTTTGGTTAGTAATAGTTTTGTTATTGATTATCTTTTTCAGAAATCTCGCAAATTAAAAATGAAAAAATTAACTTTGGAGATCAACTAATAGGTTGGTCCATTTTCAAACTTAACAATCGTTACATATATATATATTCAATTGTTTGATTAATATTAAATGTGTACTGTACCAGATAGCCCAATAAAAATACGGAATAATAATTTGCAAAATGCTATATTTGTGTCAAATTTATTAGTTGAATCTATCGATTTGATCCGAAATTTGATAAAAACGGAATTCTTTTTGTTTTAGTTTTTTACTGTTGATATGATATGTGCGGAATATAGAACATTGTACCAGTTACAAGGTTATAAGCATATTAAATAATACTGTTAATACTTTTAATATTTATTTGTTGATATTTAATATATAAATATAACCCACTTATTATTCCGTTGCCATCTTTTTGGTGGCACTGTTGCCGTTGTGAACGGCGTAATTGTTGTTGGTGTTGTTGTTGGTCCGTCGTTTTTGGTGTTTTGTCCATTTGAATTGCAAATAATTTTTATTATTACTAATATAATTAATAGACTATTAAATAATTTATTAATTAAATAACCAATTTAATCAATAAAATACATATTATCAACAAGAAAATGATATAGTAATTTGATGCGCGAAAATAAAAAGTAAAAAACATTTCTCGTTGTTTGACTTTAAAAAAAGCAATTTTAATTGAAAAGCAAAAAAAAAATGGTTTAATTTTAATTGCACTTAAAGACAAATGGTTTATGCAAAACCAACTTAAATAGAAATCATTTTATTGTATCTTTTAACAACTTTTATTTGTTTTTTTAAAGCAACAAAATGTTTTATTTTTAACATTTTTTATTTGCTATTTTTCACTCAAAATTATTAATCAAATGTGCTGTGAAATGGGGTTATTTAATTGATTTTTTTAATGCAAAATACCATAACAACACCAAGAAAAACAACAAACAACGATAATAACCAACAAAATAACACTATTTTGGTTTGTATTTGCATTAATGTTTTGAATAAAATAATATTCCATTTAATATCCAACAAATAACTTCCCATGGAATTATAACAATAATTTGGTGGGATAAAAGCAAAAAAGCAAAACAAATCGCCAAATTTTAAACAAATTGCACAGATTACAAAGCGCAAAAACGAAGCACAGTTATTATAACTGTTATTTCTCGAAGGTAACTAACTAACTAATTGATAAATTGTTGTTAATTTCCAATTATTTTTGGGCTATTTACCCTTTTTGGCTCTTTTTTGGCTTTTCCGTTGTTTTTCTTTGAAATATAAACTCTCTCCGAAGGGCTGACTCTTTCATTTTCTTCTATAATTCTCTCGAAATGATGTGAAATAGAAAGAAGTGTCTCGTCGGCGAATGTGTGGAAATAAATGGAAAATAAATAAATCGATTTCACCGCATTTCGCCCATTAACAAATTATATATTTCTTATATATTTCGAGAGATAATCCTCACAATTGTATTTATAACCATTCTTTGGATTTGGATCCAATTGTATTATTGAAAATTAGAATATTTTCAAAGTCATTTTAGAATTATATTTCTTTCTTTTTTGTTAATTATAAAAGCGAAATAACAAAGGGAAATAAATAAATAAATTATTAGCACAGCGAATATAATTTATTGACGGGACATGGCATAATAAGAAAAATATGTATGTTTTAATCTGTTTAATGAGTGCATAAATAGGTGGATGGGTGGTTTGTTATGCAATATTTGAGTTTTTTGGCTGCCCCTTAAGTTCATAAGCATTTTACAATTAACAAAAAAAAGAAAGAAATATAATTCTAAAATGACTTCGAAAATATTCTAATTTTCAATAATACAATTGGATCCAAATCCAAAGAAATCCAAAGGTTATAAATACAATTGTGAGGATTATCTCTCGAAATATATCGAAGCCAGCCAGCTAGAATGTTTGATGAAGTTCACTTTTTGACTAAATTATTATTTTATCCAAACATTATTTTACCAAAAAATTATTCCAGCCAGCTAGAATTTAAAAAAATTCATAAAAATATGAATGTTAGGCCTTTTGGGGTTTTTCTTCGAGGTTTTCGAGAGAAAAAATGGAGAAAAATGAGCGTGTGCCTATTGGCTGAAATAATGTCAGCGAGGAATGTTTTGATAAATAAGTTTACGTTTGAAGAGATAATGTATAATGTTCGGGGTTTTTGACTGATCCGTCGCTTTCCTTTTTGGACCCATTTAAAGCTCTCTCAATTTACTCGTATCTCGTGACTAATCGAGGTTTGTTTTATTAGAATGTAGTCATCTATCTACAACAGGGTCCATTTTTGTTGCCCAACATGCTTTGATTATGCAATGTGTGCTGAACTTGCTGAAATATTTGAATTAATGCGAGCAGATACATTTAAAAATAAAATGGACAATTAAACACAACCAAAAGCAACAATATTGATTGAAAGCAACAACTTGAATTGACATTTACAATTGATCTTTATTACACATGATTGTAACTGTAAATGATGCCAAAGTGCATCCTTGGATTACAAATAAATAAATAAATATATGTATTATCAACTTTGGTTAATCCACCTTTGCTTTGAAAATTGAACCAATGTAAAAGAATATGCAAACCAATTTGAGGGTTATTCTGAGGAGAATGTAACAAAATGTGCACATTGTGATCAGGGCGAAGGACAAAGTAAATAGAAGCACATCGACTGAGTGGTAGACCAACAGACCCAGTTCCTGCTCGCTCGGCAAGTTCAGCTCGTTCAGCTCTGGAAACTCGGCGGCAAACTCCACCCATCGAAGCAATTTTTCAGCGGAAGTGAACGGACTCAATTCAAATTTCCTCCTCAGCATCTGGGCATTTTTTCGGTAGAATGTGCTGCTGAGAAGCTATAAATCCGCAAAATTAAAATAAATTAAAATTATTTTTAATGTATTTTACAATTATTACTTTGTCCATCGCCGTGGTGATCTGTCCCACGGCGCCATTTCTGCGCAGTTCTGCAATGTCCAATTGTACGGCCATGCCCAAGTGCCGCACCAAAATGGAGTTGTATAATTGATCAGCGAACAGCGGGATGGCCAACACGGGAACACCTGCGCGGGCTGCCTCAGTGATCCCGTTTTGGCCACAATGCGACACAAAGGCGCGCATTTTGGGATGCACTGTAGGGAAGGTAAGAAAAAGAATTTATTAGGTTAGACCTATCCATTAAATTTCATTATATAATAATAAGACCGGTTAAGTATTTCAGATTTGTGTGTTATTTTTGGTTATGTTATTTTGGGTGTTATTATGTAGGGTTTTTTAGTTGCTTCTTATTTTGCATATTATTTTATAATAATTTTATAAACAGGCCCAAAACTCTGAGCAAAATTTGACATTACATTGAACATACTTACTCAACACTGACTTTTGATCGATCCACTCGACCGCGTGAACATTGGCGAATTTGGCAAACAATCGGCTGTCGTTACCCACCAATTTGCCATATTTCCACAAGAATTGGTATTGGGGAAAGGTCGCGAATGCCTCCAGCAAGTTCATCTTCAGCTCCTTGTCCAACTTGTTCATGTCGGCCAGGGAACCGAACGAGACCAACACGGTGCCTTCTGTCGAATTGTTGTCCAATATCTCTTTCAAATCCTTAAATTGTAAAAATTTACACATTTTTTGCCTTTTAATCGGCTACTGGCTCCAATTCTTTGGGTTCCATTTCAACAAGGCCGCCAATATGGATCACTTTGTTGGAGGTGGGCTGGGGAAACTCGAAAAACTGAAAAGTGCAATATGTGAAAAGTTGGTTGGATATCAATATTTTGTCGTGATCATGATATTATATCACCTGATTGGAGTTGACAAAAATCAACGAAATATTCTTTTCAATTTGCTTCAGCGAAGGAAAGTTCGGGCCGAAGGCACGTTCGAATATTGGTTGCTAAATTTTAAAAAAAATTTAAAAATAAGCTAAGAATATTCCACAATTTTATTCTAAATTTTAACGATAAAACCATAAAACCTGTAATCCAAAGTACAATTCTTTGAGATAAAATCGCTCATAAATATTATTGTAAAAATTGATTGTTCTTTCCCAAAATGTCAAATGCGGAGTGTTCGGCATCACTGCGTACATATCTAACAATAAATTGAAAAGTAAAATTAATCCAAATAAAAGTATTAATGAACTATTAATTAATTTACTAATTGAGCAATTAGTCCTAAATATAATTTTATTTTTTGCTGTTTCCCACTCACTGCTCACAAAACTGCTCATCGCGGGGATTCCGAACGGACTCAGCGCCATTTGGAAGACAGGAGTGGCTACGGTAGTCAGTTTGGTGGGTATTCCGATACGGTGGAACAGTCCGAAGGGACACATTGAGTAGGCTTCCGAGATGCCCACGTCGAAGTGTTGCGCCTCCAACTCGGCGACCAAGTCCCTTCTCCCCACAATTTCTAACAAAATGTTTTTTGTGTGTTAATGAATTTTTTTAATTAGGTAATCATTCTTCCTTACCTTCACACAAAGCTGTCTGATAATCGAAAAGATTGTTCCAAAAGTTCTGAATTTTCAACATTTAACTATCATACAATAATTTCTGTTCATGCTGGACAGCAGAAAGACCCAAAATTGCGATTTTAGCATTTTTTGGCTTCTAAACCAATTGAAAAAAACGGTGGTGAAAAATCAATTGAGTTGTGTTTTATAATTTCATAATTATTTTTAAGCCAAGTCTAGTTCAGCCAGCATGTACAGTACCTGAATCTTACACTTCGAAAAAGAAATGTGGGGTTTTCATTTCCCTGGAAGGGTTTCCTGTACAGGGACATGCGCCCCTTCGACAGATTTGCCGGCTTGAATTCGTGTACTTTGTGCTCAAATTTGGATGCTTTTGGCATCGAAGCATAACTTTGTCCGTCAGTTAAAATGCGCAAAATGTGCTGAAAATTTATTTTTTTAAAATATTTTTGTGAAAACGGACCACTTGATGGCCAGCCCCGGCCAGAATGTCTCCAATGCGACCGAAGAACTGTTGGTGGCTCCAGCTCAACCCAATCGGAACCAGCAACACCTTCAGCGGGCTTTTTGTACTATTAAATGTCCTCCCACCATATTCCTGAACATTAATAATAATAATTGAATTGACCATCTTTTCGTTCCAAACTTCTTCTTTTTTGGCCCTACCTTGTGGGTATTATTGGCAACGGCACAATTCGGAAAAAGTAAAAAAATGGACAATTGCCAAAGAAGGCGAAGAGAGCAAAAAGTGCGGGGCATCAAGGGAGAGGCAATACAAAAATGTTAATTAATGAAGAGAAATAATAAATTAAAAATATAAAAATAATAAATTTATTTGTTAATCAATTAATTTAACAAATATTATTTTTTAATAGTTTTAAATATTTTATTAATATTTTGCATTCGAAAATGAACATTGTTGATTTTAACATGTTTAATCGACTTATTGTTGTTTGTTGGGGAAGAGAGGTGCTCTTCTTCCCACCCAAAATGGTCAATCCCTTCCTAACTTCCAACAAATTCAATAATGTAATAATAATGGGCTGATTATGATTATCAAACCAAATAATATACCACCCAAAGAAGCAATTTAACAAACAAATGGCCAAATAAATAATAATAAATAGAGGGAACAACACGCCCAATTCTAATCTGCCGACCATTTCTGCTGGACAAATTGTAAAAAATTACACAAAAACATAATAATACAAAATATAAAGTGTATATACCTAATACCTATACGATTATTGGACAGAAAATGAGATGGTATTGCACAATAGTATGCTGGTGTATTGCGGATAGTATTTAACTACGGTAACTGCATGGTATAGTGTATTATTGCAGTCATAAAAATTTTGCGAAAAGTGATGTGTTTCTCCAAAAAGCGTTGGGGTTCTGCAATCTCCAGTTAGGCCCGTTTTTTAGGGATGTAGAAAAAAGAAGATTGGTGTTCATATTGTTCGTGTGATGATTCCGGGAAGGGGGATTTTGGTATAAAATCGAGTATTTGAGGGATTGTATAACAATCTAATAACTTTTAAGAACAAATTTTAAAAAAAACTCCACCGGGCCTATCCGGGCCGGCCAGGCCCGCAACTTTTACGGCCCGGCCCGCTCGACTAAGGCTGGGCCGGTGTCGGGCAGGCCCGTGCACACCCTTGTATGGGACTGCAAAATAGCATGTACATGCAATTACCATATTGTATTGCAAAATTACAAAAACGTTATTGTATTTGAAGGTTTTTTTCCTTTACTGACATCATATGTAAAAACATTCATAATGGATGAAAATGAGTGCCAAATGCCAAAATAGGAATGCCAATGGATACAATTGACAGATATAATCCAATGGATCAGATGGTACTTGTCTGTTAACAGGGGGCAAAACCAAAAAATTTAATGTTGTTAAAACCTGCAAACGGTTTAAAATGTCCTAAAATGTGCTTAAAAGTGGTTTTAAAACACTTAATAGTGATTTAAAATCAAATTTTCTGCTTTTTTAAAATTACTTAAAAATTCGATTTTTTGACCCAAAATTGGATTACAACCAACAACCCTCAAAAATCATGCGAAATGTTATTTCGTCTTCTAACCGTTTGCAGTGTATTTAAGAATTTTGGTTTTGGGGGGGGGGGCGGGGGGGGGGGGGGGGGGGGG
>JAQIYK010000860.1:0-11728 GCA_034700465.1 Rotylenchus robustus | reverse complement strand
GGAACACACGTGACGCCAAATAAACCGTTATTTTAAACTTTTGTTGTTTATCTCATCTTATTGAAAGATTTTTCAATATATATTTTTTACATACATATTCAAAATATTGATAAAGTCGAAAATTTGACGAGGTTTTTAATTAAAAAGATAATTTATTTCAGAGATTCCAAGAGGACTTGGAATTTCTAAGTCAAAGGTAATATACTAATACTAGTATGCGGCAAATGGGAACGGTATGGTACTCGGTTAAAAAAATAAAATTTGAGCCTTAAAAAATCGGGCTGTCCAGATCTTAGCTGGTGATACGCAATGATGGTTTTTTTTAATTCAATGCTTTATACATAAGTATAATTATACATAGTATAATTTTTTATTAAAAAAATGTTAAAAAAAATGTCCAAAAAAAAGAAAAAGAAATTTAGTCTGGAAATTTCACCAAGCCGGGCTAGCCCGGGCTGGGCCGAAAAAATTTGGGTCCGAAAAAATCGGCACCCTCGTAAATCGAAAAAATCGATTTACGATTCCTAAACACAGATCAGCATCCTTTTGAAAATTTATTCTTTGTATGTAAATTATAGTTCTTTATTCATACTTTTAATTAATCCTATTCTCATCCTGATCATCCCGATGAATCGCCGGTGGAATTTCAATATCGGCAGCAGCAACCTTCCGACAGCGCTGAACCAAATTGAGATCCAAAAACAAATGCAGGCGGCTGAAGAGGCGGAACGCATGAACCGACGTCAGCCTCGTCCTCGCCCATCGGTGGACAAGAAATCATTTCTGTTTGCTTTCCAAACTCAATTGGCAATAAAACGGAGCCAAGGCGATCACTACGACCCTGACTTGTTCACCACTTCTTGGATTACTGGTACCTTTTTCTCGGAAAAGAATCGATTTTTGATCCCAGATAACATGGCTATTATCGGAAAAATGGATTTTGTCAGAGTCTTAAATTTGTTTGTTTTTTATCTAAAAAATTTTACCAATAAAAATGGCTCAAAAATGAGTACTATTTGGCCCATTTTAATTTTTACATCTATTGAAATTAATTAGACAAAAATACTTGTATGTAGGAAATCTTTTCGATCCAACCACAACACGCCATCTCTAACCGCTCCCTGCCTCTACCTAACCACTAAAATTGTCCTTAATAATGACAATTTTATCAAAAATAGGCAAAAGTCACTGCAGTTGGAAAGCGCTGCGGGAGCTGAAGCCCATTGAGTTGCGCGACATGATGTTGCCGATGGTGCACACCGGCCATTTTCTCGCCTGCCGCCTGTTAACGGATGCACTCGTCATGGCAGGCACGTAAAAGTTCCCTCATGCTCGAAATATCGAAATACCCTTTTTTTGTTTAAAATAAAACATTTTTCATTCAATAAGGCCCAAAATCAAAAAGCTTAAAAAAGGGTTTTTGATTAAAATCACAAAATTCACCCAGTGAATGGATTTTTGAGGAAAAACACACACACTCCTTTTTTCTCTAACCTCTTCTAAAAATCGTAAATTACTATTCCCAGTTTCCAGCACTAATTGAATTATTATTTGTTATGTTGGCTAGTAAAATCAAATTATACAAAAATGATAATTTTCGTAAATTTAAAAATTGAATTTATTTTTAGGCGCTTCGATAGTGGTGGAGGACAGATATGGAGATATTCAACAAATCATTTTGAATAATTTCTTGACCAATTTGAATGAAAATGACAGTAGGCTGAAGCCAGGCTCAATAATGTTGATCAAGGTGGCGGTTTTTTTTTTGAAAATTTATGGCTCCACTTCAGATTAAACAATAGATTTTTTGTCGCTTTTTTCGTTCATAAAACACCATCCAAAAATGGTCAAATTTTACGACCTTAAAAACCCATTCAAAAAAGCTTAAATAGTCCGAAAAATATTTAATTTTTTCTCAAGAAATGCAAACAGATTTGTACATACAGTTACAGTCTCTACTCTCTAGATGATACTGTGTTGATCTAACTTTGAAATAATGTTTAAAACATTTTTACAAAATCAAACCAATGATCGATCCGTCGTTAATAATCAATCGTATCCTTTTTATAGGAACCTTATGTGAAATTCCACTCTATGCAAGAGCGAGCCGTCATTCGAGTAGATTCGCCTTCAGGTTTTTTGGCTTCTAAGTTCACCTAATTTTATGAATAAAAGTTCTGTCAGAGACCGAGAAAAATTTGAACTTATATTCAGTTGTCCACGTAGATTTTACTATATAATTGATCGCATTTGCATACCTAGGTTTAACGGCTTAAAATAAACGATATTTTAGTCCTGAATTTGATTGACCCGCAAAATTTCATCCAATTTTAAAAAAATGGATGAAAAAATATAGAACACTTATTAGCTCAAGAGATATCGCAAATCAGAATTATTTTACATCTGATTTTTGCCAATTTTATTCAAATTTATCCATAATAAAATACTTTAATCATATTTAAAAGGTATAATGTATGTATAAACATTTTTAGACATCGTTTTTATGGACGAAACGGACAGAGAATTATTGGAGTGGGCAGGCATTCAATGCTGGTACAAACCGGAACAGATGTCTTTCGACGAGTTGAAGACTCGCGGGAACAAGCTGTTCGGACAAAATGATTTTGAAGGTCGGTGGATCAAGCTCATAATCAGAAAATTTTCAGTGGGAGACAATTCTTAAGTGTGTTTTTTGGTCCTAAAATTCGAAATTCGTTTCTTTGGGCATACCTATTTTTCCTCAAAAAATTATTTTATGGGTGTATTTTTGTGTTTTGAGGCGCAAAAATGCGTTTTTTAATTAAATATTTTTGAGCAAAAAATGCACTTAAGTCATTTTGAGCATTGATTGCGAGCAATTCAAAATGAAAACGCATATTTTTCATCTTTTTTGAACATTTTTAATCCTTCTCCCAAGATATGCGCCCGAAGGGATCTCATTTTCAAATTAAATTTTTATACTGAATGCTATTACTATCATTTTCTTTCTTTTGACAGGAGCACTCCGTTTCTACCGACGTGCGTTGGTCGTTGGTGCCAACTCGAAAATGCCGTCGGCTGAACTCAAAAATGTCCACCGAAACATGGCCGCCGCTCTGTTGTCGTTGGAACGCTTTGAAGAAGCCCTCGAAGAGGCCAAATTGAGCATGGTCAAGACAGGCGAAACAGATCGGTTGATGAGCAGACAAAAGTCTATGTACAGGTCTTTGCCACCTCACCACAAAAAAACTTATTTTTACTTTTTCAAATTTTCCATTTCGGTTAAATAACATTTCGATCATTTTTTACTAAAATTTTCATCCTTTAAACTTTAATTTTTAGAATAGGCAAAGCTTTATATGGGTTGTGCCGTTGGCAGGAGGCCGTGGACCAATTCCAAGCGTTGCTTGTTGATTTCTCGGAATGCGCTGAGGGTATTGTAGGTATGTATGAAAACCATTTGATATTTAAAAAAATTCAAATTCAAAAAAAAATAAAAAAAATTCAAATTACTCAAAATCTTTATCGATTATTTATTTATTATTACCGTATTTCCTTTAAAAAGTCCCCCTGGGGAGATATTTTTCAACCCCCTTCCGGGTAAGTAAATGCATATTGATTCAATATTTTAGAATTGATATTTTTATGTATTAATATTTTGTATATGAAAAATACGAATTTTATGACGTTTTTCTTTTTTATGGCATTTGGGATATATATCTACGCCCAAAAATCTTGAACATCTTAATATATTTTGAAATTCGATTCTAGTCAGTCCTGATAAAAAATTATTATATTTTAAATAATTTATATTTAATTTTTTTAATAATTTTCAGAATTAAAGAAGGCCAAGGCACGTTTGGCCGAGTCAAAGACTGGTTGCTACGACATTGGCGCAATCTATGACCAGACAGAGGTTGAACCGCTTTTGGATGTGGCCGATTATACATGTCTCGTGAAAGTAACTGACACCCCAAGAAAAGGTGATCTCGCACGAGTAATCATATCCAAAAGGGGTATCGAGATATCGAGGTTGGGATTTTGGACGACATTCCACCCGAACAGGGACTCTAGAATTTTTTATGGGGGTTACCGGTTACCCTTTCCTGGTAATTAGTGTTTGGTGATATCACTAGACATTACAATGAAAAATTTAAAAATTATATTTGAAAAAGTTTTTTCAATAAATTTGGTCATTTACTAAAATTTCTATTTTTAAATTAATCTTTTTCCGATTTTTCTTTATTTTTGTGTCGAGGGCCATGGAGAGTCTGAGGTAGAGGTACTGAGGTGCATGTCCCTGAAAACCCTCCCTTCGATTCGTCATTTTAGCCGAATATTGCAATGATCGTAATCTTGCCTTATTTTTTCAAAGGCATAATAATAATAACAAAGTAAACAGGCAAAGGACTTGTTGTGGTCAAGGACGTGACAGCAGGCACTCTGCTGTTAGGTTGCAAAGCATATGCTATGGCAGTGAACCGGACAGAACGGGACAAGTTGATAGCGAGCATTAACCTGATCACCAAGGAAGTGAATTACAGCACCGAGGTTCGCTGCATCAACAAGACCATGCAGCAATTGAGGCGTAATCCACGCACGGCTAAGGACCTGTACAGATTGTTTACGGGCAAGGTTGGTGAATTCGACCGCGCGGACACAAATTGGACTCATGGCTTTTGAATCCTAAAAAAAGGAGAGAAGGGAGGATTCACTTTGGTTTTTTTTTACTTTGTTGGGGAATTTTACGCAAACGCAAAAATAGTATAATTCAAATGTTAACTATTTTTCCCTCGTTTTCTCGCACTGACAATGAAGTTTTTGGGTATTGTTTAAATTGGAATAGGCCCCGTTTCCGAACCCCATAGCTTGAAAAAGTAGCTTAAACATCACTTGTTATTGCTTGTAATTTTTTCTATCAGTCCTGGCAAAGGGTAAAGGGGATTTTAATTGTTGGCATTGCTTTCAGTATGGACTTTAGGCATTGAGTATCCAAAGCAGAATTCGTGGCCAAAGGGCACAATTCTTTATCTAATCATTGTCTTGTGGTTCAACCCGAAACTTATCTCATTAGTTAGACTTCGGGGCCTTTTACTAGATGGTGATTTGTCTGTTTTGTGGGGATTATTTTAAAAAAAAAACCCCAATGATATTTAACTATATTAAGGATGATCGCGCAAAACAAGTGCCGGACGGCGTAATTGACACGGCCCGAATTGAACACATTTGCAGTTTGAACCAAAGCTTTAAAGTGGATTCCTATGCGCAGATATGGGATTCGCCAGAAAAACAAGTCGAACTCAAAATGGGTCTTCCCAGCGGCTTCTGGTTGCTGCCATCATATATGAATCACTCTTGTTTGGGTATGCAATTACTCATTAACACGAGCGTATCCAAGCCTGAATCCCTGGATATACAATCAAATCGCAACTTTGGAAAGTGATCGAAGCTCAATAAATATTTTAACACCAAAAATAGCTATTTTTACTTTTCCGAACATATACACTAATTCTATTTTAAAATAAATTTTTCTAAAAATTATCAGAAAAAATTACCGAAGTAATATTTTTAAATGTTATTTTGTTGGTTGGAGACATTTATCACACTAAATTGTCTTATTAGTTTAAAGGTCCTTTTAATTTACCAAAAAATGTAGGGAATGTGAACATCATAATATACGGCGATCTGCTGCTGGTTTATGCTGTGGAAAATTTAAAAGCGGGCACTGAATTGTTACGGCCCTTTATAATTGAAGTTTTTTACTCGAGGCGCAAAGAAAATTTGGCTCGGAAGTGGAAAATTGAGTGCTGTTGTCGACTGTGCCAAATGGACCGCGCCGACATAAAAGGAGAGGCAAAACGCCAAAAATTATTAGAAGAGTTCGAGCGTGAAATTGGACTTAGGTTTGGTTTTTAATTTTTCAATAAAAAGGAATTTATTTCACTGAATTACATTTCACCCAAATAATAGTAATAATTATTTTAATTAGTAGCTTAGTTTAATGTGCTGTTTTTGGTAAAAATGTAATTCGATGAATCGCCAAAATAAAATGCCTCCAAAATGAAGATTTAAAAATTTCAAAAAATTTAAACCAACATACATTAACTTAAGCACACAAAACCCAAAAGTGAGAAGCTCACGAGTCTGGTTGGACAAAGTGGTGGCCATTGTTGATCGTGTGCGTGATAGTTACGGAGCCAGAGAGGAGTTTCGCATACAACTCTTTCAACCATTGTATACGCTGGGCGAAATTCTTATCAAAGACCATCCCATGGAGGTACTACCACCTACATATATTCTATATATTTTTAGAGGGTAAAGATAAAGAATATGCAATGTGCTATTTTTAGAAAATATAATTTTATTTAGATAAATTTTTTTATTTCTCTAAATAAAATTCATTAATAACTCATAATGTGGTATAAAATTTCCAAAAAGCTAATATTAGGGTTTTATCCCTTAATAGTGCTAAAAAGAGAACTGTAATACATATAGGTGAAATCCACCAAGAAGTTATAATTAGGGTTGTGTCCTTCCCCCCCCCCAGGGATTCCCCCCGGGAAGGCGATTTTTGGCCAAATTCCCCTCCCCCGCGTCCCCCTTCCCGCGCCGAAAAAAAGGGGCGGGGAATGGGTGGCGGGGAACCTGGGGAATAGCATTTTTGCCGCGGTCAAATTTTTAGCTGAATTTTCCATTTTTGCAGCAATTTTTGACTATTTTTGACTTAAAAATTATCGATTTAGGTTGTTGGCAACCAACTAATAAAAGGTTTTTAAGCGTTCCTTATTATAAATAATGGCGCTTCAAAAAAAATTTTGATTTTGGCAATTTTAAAATTCCCCGGGGAATTCCCCCCGCGCCAAAAAACCGGGTATTACGGGGCAGGGAACGGATGGCCAGGAATCGAATTCCCCACCCTGACTCACCATTTCCCCCGCGCCCCCGAAAACGGGGACGGGGCACAACGCATAACACTAGTTATAATTGTGTAAAACGCGCCTCTATTTGTATGTAGTATGAACCCTTTACCCCTCCTAAATTTGTCTGATAAATTTTGTTTTAGGCAATTGGAGCCTTTGGTGAAGCATTGGAATCGGTCAAGGGCACTACATTTGAACACGGTATGGGTCCAGCTGTTTACCTCAAAATGGCTCTGATCACGAGAGCTCTGGGCGATGGCTCTGGCTTGGGACATGATCTAATAGCTAAACAGGTAGGAAATTTTTTGAGGTAAATAAATTCAATTTGATTAATTAGAAAAATGTTTTGAACTTTTAATAACAAAAAATGGGTTAAGAAACTAATTGAGCTACTTTCTGGTTCGGTAGATTGGTTAGGAATTGGGATCACATGTAAAAGGAGCCAGCCGAGCCAAAAACCCAAAAATTTTGCTTCGCCCACCAAATAAAAACACAGGTTATTGCATAATGAAGTAAAATTTTTGGCTAACTCTAACTACCCATCTGTATTTTTTGTTTTTATTGCAGATGGCCGAGGATGCCTTTGATCTGGTCAAAATTATCAAAGGGTTGAAGGATAAGAAGCTGTTTCTTCATTTGCACCCCGAGTTTGCTGCTAGTGGATTGTTGGATTGATTGAAAAAGTGCGATTTGATCGAAAACTTGGCATTCACACTTACATATTTATTTTTGAATATATGGGTACATTCCAGAAAACCAATCCCATTTGCAATTTGCCTATGCCCAAACTGATGTTGAAATATACGAGTTAAAATAAAGTTCACTTTTATTATTATAACATTATTATTTGGTTGAAATTGTCTAATATGATTATATATTAGCTTTTTTGCTCAAATTTCCGAATATAGCTAGCATTCATTCCCTTTTTCCAAAATTAAGAGGGGAGGAAATTAGTTAGTTATATTTTTTTATAAACATCCATTTTTGTCAAAATTTTTGCTAAAAAATCAATTCTTATGGAAAATGGTGGAAAATGACAAAATTGGATAAAATTTCAGTGTTTTGTTGAAAATATTAAGATTTTAATTGTTTTCTTCCTTTTTCCCCGAAAATTTTTCCATTATTAAAATATTGAAAAATTTACGCCCGCCCCGGGGCGTAAATTATAAAATATTTATATTTTATAATTTATTATCAATTTTCCAGAACTATCCAAATTTTCAGCGAAGAGTAAAAGGGTGTGATTTTAAACTAAACACAAAATTTGATTGAAATTTATATTTTTTAGTGAAAAGTGAAAACGCAATTTTGAACCAAAAATGTGGCTCTGCTAGTTTAGCCAGACTTTACAAATTGTTTATACAAGACCATAAAAATATACACGACTTTGTTCAACTGTTATTACTTATTACTAGGGACCGGATTTTTAGGTTTTTACCTATTTTGTTTGTGTATAGGGGGATGGGGGAGGGAGAGAGGGAAGGGGGGGGGAGGGAGGAAGGATAGATGGAAAGGACACTTTGTGGTGGGGACGGATTGGGGTAATAAACAAACGATAAGATCAGCAGCAGACGGGGCAAAATGGCAAAAAATTGTGGGAACCGAGGAACAGGGATTATGGAGGAAAGAAGAAGTTGAGAGAGGACGGAGAAAAAAAAACATCGAGTACAGTAGTAGGGTTTGTCGCGGAATTCCAATTTCAAAAATCGAAACTATCGAGGTTTTATGACAATTCCGATTTCGACTTTAAAAGAAGTTCACTTCCGATTCAACTTCCGAGTTCAATTTTCAATTTCTTCCGCAATCATTTAAAAGGAAGGAGAGCATTATTGGGAGGCACTAGTGCTACTACAACTTTAATTTTTAACATTTTTTTAATTTAGGGATATTTAAGTTTTTTAAGGTTAGGTTTTTCATTTATTTATTTTTTTAATTTTTTTAAGCCCTTGGAAAGTTGACTGAAACTAATGAAAGCCCTGAGCAAAATTTACCAAAATTTAAACAATCTAAATTTTTCAAGCAATAAATTTGACCATTCAAAAAACCTAAATAATTTCTGCATAAATCTTTGATTATTAATTAGTTTTTTAATTCCAAGAAAATTAAATGAATTAAAGTTTAAAATGTCCAATGAATTCGAATTTATGCAACATCATACAATAAAATCTTGATAAAATTTGTTGAAAAACTTTCAAAATTTATATCGAAAAATAAAAAGGCGAAGCAATGGAAAGACATGGAAAAATATGAAAGAAATCATTCAAAACACACATTTTTTGAAATTTGCCGACGGTATTTTCGCGCCGGTGTACCATTTTTCCAAAATTTCCAAAAGTTGGCGTTCTCCCTCCTCCGCCAATTTTGTCAAAAAGATCTGAGTGAATTCATTGTTGCCATTTTGGGATTTTGCTGAATTGTACGCATAATTTGTTGAGGCCAACACATCCAAAATTTCCTGAATTTTTGCCATCGACACCTTTTCCAACTCACCACAAATTGCCTTGGTGCTAAAAAACACAGATAAAATTTCGAAAATCGCAACAATTTCGCAATTTTTTTTTGAAATTTTTTCTCACTGGAGAAAATTTTCAACTTATAAAATTTCTTCTCCTTGAAAAGGGAGGATAGATAAATTAAAAGGGAGGAGATATTTTTCAATCTCCATCATTGGGAAATTTTATCAAAATTTTTGAAGAAAATTTTCAAAAATTTAACCAATTTTAATTTATCTTTTTGGTTTTTAATGAATAACCGAATCAAAATATTTGGATTTTTCATTTCTTTTCTCAGTAGGGGTGGGGGTTTAGAGGAAATATGATTAATTTGTTTAAACAATAGTTCGCGTTCCACAGTGGGTATGGGTTGAGCCTAGAGCCCCTCCTCCAATAGAATACGATAAAATACAGTATACCTGTATTTTTCTGTGGGCCATAGTTCACCGGGGGTAGTTATATAAATGCCCAAATCAGTATACACAATTTCTTAAAAAGAAAATAATTATGCAAAAAATTGCAAAAAACTAACCTGCTTTATCGATTATAACGTTAAAAAATCGGGCTTTTCTCGCAAATATGGATGTATTTTTCTGTAAAAAATAAATAAGTTTAAATTTTGGCACGTTGTTTTTACTTTTATGCGCGTGGCCAAAACTATTGGGATTTTCTCGTCAGTTTTTTCAATTTCACCTGGCATTATATCTAAAATGTAATTTATAAAAAAACAACAATATTTTTATTTTATTATTTTTTATTTGTTGAAACCAAGTTTAAGTTGTTTTATTTTCTGATTTTCTATTTTTGCCTCTTCGAAAGATTTTTTAGTGTATACAGTATAACCGTGTATACAATATATATATGTGAGTTTTCTAGGGAAGTTCCCATTTTGATATCACCTCATCACCCTATTGACAGAAAATTATTTCGCCAAAATTTATTTGATCAAAAATTCTTCTTACCTATCTTAAAAATTTAAAAATGGCAAATTATCGTTTAAGCAAAATAAATTTCGGTGAATTTTCCTGTTTAAAATTAACAATTCATCATATTTTGTCTAAAATTGGTTAATTTATTTGTTTGTATATGTTTTTTAACCGTTTGCCAATTCGAATTGAACTGCGCCACCCAAATATTCAGTTAAACTCGCCATCATTCCGTTTTCCTCCCATTTTGTTCTCCATTCCCCAATAATTGTCCGAAATCCATCGGATTGGATGGTGCAAAATTGGGAAAACACGACCCGAACATGCGATCCCTTTAGCGTAACTTGGTTTGGAATGCTGGAAAAACAATAATTTTAAACATTTTCAATTTTTTTTTGAAATGTTGGTGTATAGCCTGGTTCTGTTCATCAGCGATGGTATTGCATTTTATTAGTCCTCCTTCAATTTATTTTTCAAACAAAAAATATATTTGCTCAATCACAAAAATTTCAAATTTTTTAAATCCAAAAAGCGTGAAATTCGTTGGATTTTACGATTTTCATACAATTTTAGAGTTTTTTCGAATCATAAGACTCCCATCCGCCGGTTTTGGTTCTGGCTTTGGTTTTTTGCCCCTAATTCTAATATTTTTTAATTTGTCGGCCATACTTTTGTAATTATTGTTCAACTTTACGTTTTGCTATAGTCCGCCCACAGTTTTGTTGTCCCAGTGCGGTCACTTTCAAAAAAGTCCAAACATTTTCGTGTGATTTGTCCGACGAGTGCATAGATTGCTCGCAACAGAAATTCCGCTTTTATCTTTTCATCAAATTGCGTGTTTGCCCCTGACAGGAGAAAACGTACTGTATTTTACATGTATTTACTGTATTTATGGTGCGCTTTTCCTTTAAAACAGGGTTGTAACGGGACACCCGAATCCCGATATCCGAATCCCGACCTCCTTTTCGTCCCGAATCCCGGTTTTTTCGGTGTCCCGTCCCGATCCCGAAATTTTTCTTGTCCCGTTACAACCCTGATATGTATATCACACTGTATTATGTTCATAAAAAAGAGGTTACCGTATTTTTATAATTGAGATCCCCTCTATTTGAACCCCCTCCCAAAATTTGAACCCTTCCCCTTCTCCGGGCAGGGTGGTATTAAAAATAGAAAATATTTTATGGTCTCGTTAATGTAAATTAAACAACAATACGCAATGGTCCAACCAAAGATTACCGCCAGTTGAGTTTGATTTCGGGGGATTTCATGTCCTTCATTGAATTCGGTCGTTTCAAACTCAACTACCTCCCCCATTAAAATACCTATTTTTTCCTCGGCTAGTGGATTTCACCTCCTTCATTAAATTGCGAAGCAATTGTTTAAAAATTGTCGCTCCGCAATGAAGGTAAAT
>JAQIYK010000859.1:0-11732 GCA_034700465.1 Rotylenchus robustus | reverse complement strand
TTTTCACAAATTTTTATTAATTATTTTTTACAAATATTATCACGATCTATAAAATTTTCTAGAAAATTTCAAAAATTGTTGAAAAAATTTTAGAAAAAAATCCTCAACGGGCCTATCCGGGCCAGCCCGGCCTGCAACTTTTTCGGCCCGGCCTGACCAGCCCGCTCGACCATCAGCCCGGGCCGGCCCGTGCACACCCCTGTGTCAGATTCGCTCGAAAATCTCATATCGGTTAACGGTTTTTTTCGAAAAAATAATTTTTTGGTATCCCTAAAACTCGGAAGTAGAAGACAATTCATAAGATCATAAGTTACAATTCTCTCATTTATTCATTTTTTCTCATTATTTATTATTTATTTTATTTTTTGTTGCTATATAATGGGAAATTAACAATGCACAGATGCAAATGAATGAAGTAAGAAATATATAAACAAAATGTGGCAGACAGTCAACAAGAGTTGTTTTTGACATATTCAAGCGGTGTTTTTATGTGTGTTTCGGAAAATCACCCGTTTTAGAAACGGGTACCCGTTTTAAAATTCACAGGTCGCGGGTGCCCAATTGTGAATTCCCTATAAAACAGGTACCTAAGTTATCTGTTAAAAATTGACATTTTTTTATTAGTTTCTAATATTGTGTTGTTTTGATATTTTAGTTTATTTTACTCCGTCCAAAAAATCCCAATTCAGAAAATAACCAAAATATTTTTTTAAAAGTTTAAAAATTTTCTCTAAAAATTTTTAAAAAGAATTTTTCTATAAAATTTTCCTGAATATTTTTTAACAAATTTGTGAAAATATTTTTGATTTTTACAAGGGGTGTGCATTGGCCGGCAAAAATGTACAAATTTTCGAAATTTGCCTTTTTTAAAATTTTAAGATTGTCACTAATTTTCATTCCGAAAATGCTAATTCTTCTCCTCAAATTGGTATTATACGTCAAAAGTTAGAAAAATGTCAGTATTAACTATTATAACTGGCAATATTAAAAATTAAGCAATTTTGAAAAAAATGTTTTTTTTGGAAAAATGATCGGGCCAAACCAGGTCGGGCAGAAAAAGTTGAGAACCGGGCCGAGACGCCCCGGACCAGACTCCTGATTTTTCCAAGGATATGTTTGCAAATATTTAAAAAAAATTGTGGATATTTTATGAATTTTTTTTGGGTTATTTTTCTGGAATTTTGAAGTAAAGTTTAAGAATATTAATTAGTGAAAAATTTTAAGATATTTTTCATAATCATTTTTGATAAATTTTAAAGATTTATTCTGGGAAAATCCGGGATTTGGAGTTGTTGGATATTTTTTCTGTGTATTTTTTTGGAAAATCCGATGAATTTAAATAAACATTTAATCGTATTTTTAAAATTTAACTATATAGCGGTGATGTAAACAAACCTTTAGTTTTGGAGTTTTGGTAAAGCAAAAAATCACAAACATAAATTAAAAGTTAGAAAATAAATTAAAATATCAAAACAACACAATATTAGAAACTAATAAAAAAATCGTCAATTTTTAACAGATAACTTAGGTACCTGTTTTATAGGGAATTCACAATTGGGTACCCGCGACCTGTGAATTCTAAAACGGGTACCCGTTTCTGAAACGGGTGCAACACACATAAAATACCGCAAAATATGCGCACAAAATATGCACTAATAAAAACCCAAAATATATGACCGAAAAATGTCAAAATATGACATTATACGCCCAAATATGCCCGAAAAATGTCAAAATATGCCATTATACGCCCAAATATGCCCGAAAAATATGCCATTATACGCCCAAATATGCCCGAAAAATATGCCATTATACGCCCAAATATGTCCGAAAAATATGCCATTATACGCCCAAATATGCCCTAAAAATTGCACTGCTCTGCACTAATATCGCATTATTCCCACCTTAAATCGCACTTTTCAATCTTATAATTGCGTTTTTCGTACATTTGGAAAATATATAAAATAATAAAATTTACTCATTTACGCAATTGCAAATAAAGTACGTACATTTCCAAAAAAATGATCATATTAAATCGCATAGTCGAAAAAATGTTGGTGGGGACTTCGGACATGTCATTTTTGTCATACATTTTCATGTCATATATTCACCAGAAAAGTCAAAATATATTGAATCAGTAGCAGACATGAGATTTTGCCATGGGAAGAGAGAGGACTAATTTTTTTAAATCATATTGAGATTTTTATAATTTTCTACAAGCTAAACGAAATTGATGTATTTTTAAAAAATAATTGAGAAATTTAGACAAAGGCCACTTTCCTACTGTAATTTAGCACAATTTTTAATATTTTTGGTACAAAACACACCAATGAATATCATCATATATCCATCTACCCAACTTTCCATTCTTTCCACCCCCCCCCCCAACGGGTCTCGCGGCAGGCGTGGTGCGACATTTGCAGATTTGTAATTTGCAGACCCGACATTTGCAGACGACAGTTGCAGATTCGACTTTTACAGATTCGACATTTTCAGACCCGACATTTGCAGATGACGAAAACAAAATTTTAAAATCGGCATTTGCAAACCCGACATTAAAAAATAACCAACAATTCTGACAAAAATAAAAAACCACTTTTTGAATATATTTCGTAAAAAATGTCTGTTTCGGCCAAATCCATATAACATTCAATTTCCAAACAATGATAAAATATTGACCCTTCTTCCATGATACAATACCGACTTAGTCGGATTGATTTGATAATTGAGGCGATCTATAGATTAAAAATATTTTTTTTTAGGTATAACGAGAGGTTTTCCTCTGACGATTTGATTATTTTAAAAAATACATTATACATATAAAATATAAAAAAACTTGTTAATAAAAAAAATAGAAAAAATAGGTTTTTTTGTCAAAATTAGTTTCTTGTTTTTAAGCATAATCTGCAATCGTCGGGTCTGCAAATGTCGGAAGATCTGCAAATGTCGGGTCTGCAAATGTCGAATCTGAAAATGTCGATTCTGTAACTATCGCAGAGCCCACGCAGGGAGGGGGTCGCGTAGGGGATCGCGCAAATTTTTGCCCGACCCCTAAACAAATTTATTTGCGCGACCCCTAAGAGAGGTATCGCGCAAAATTTTTAGGAAAAAATAATCAAATTTCCTGAAGAAAAGGCACTAATTTTCTCAAAAATTTTCCCAATGGCGACTATCGACACCATCGGACTCCTAATTCGGAAAAGGTCAAGATCACACGTTAGGGGTCGCGCAAGAGGAAAGCAAAGTGGCAAAGCCAATGTAGACAAAGCGCATGTTTATTAGTTATAAGAAGAAAAAATGGGGGAGGGGTCGCGCAGCAAAATTTAAAAAAAAATTTGGAGGGGGAGGGGTCGAGCAACATTTTGGGCCAAGGGGGTGGGTCGCGCAAAATTTTCTGGATTTGAGGGGGGGGGGTCTACAAAATCAAAAAATTTTAAAGTTTTTTTTAATCCTGCAAACGGTCAAAAGATCCAAAAATGTTCTTAAAAGCGGTCTAAAACCACTTTTTGAACTTTTTAAAAAATTCAAAAATTCGATTTTTTGCTTCAAATTCCATCAAAACCCATGTAAAATGCCATTTCGTCACACCAAGTCGTAAAAATAATGACAAAAAAAAACTTAAAAATGATGATTTTAAACATTTTTTGAGCATTTTCGAGTGTTTGCTCTGCCCTAGCAGTGTTATAAATGATAATTGAACTGCACGAATACAATGCGTTGTTCTCCGCATTATTGGCAGTTTGCTTTAACTCTTTTTTGATTTGGTTGGTGCTGAAGCGATCGCCCAAAGAAATAAAAGTGTACAGCCGAATTTTGCTCCAAACAGCCATCGTGGACATTTTATTCACATTTAGCAACCTGCTCACACAACCTGTATGTTAAGTTTGTGATTTTTTTGTTAAAATTCAAATAATTATATTTAATAGTATAAAGTTGTGAGCCCTTACCTAAAAAGTAATTAAAAATCCCTAGAATAACGCTATTATTTTTAATTTTTTGCAGCTTAAAACATGACCCCTTTCATTTTATAGCAGTCATTAAATCCACTCTTTAATTAAATTGAGTACTTTCCTCATTCTGGAACACTTAATTTTGACAATATTTACTATAATATTTGGCATTATGTTTATTTAAAGACAAAATAAAATGGCCAAATTAACAAAACTGTTGTTATTATGGAATAGAATAGGAAAGAAAAAGAAAGAGAAAAGAATGGGGAGAGAGAGAGAGCGGGAAAAGAGAGAAAAAGGAAAGAATAGATGAAGAAAGGAATAGAATGAGAGAAAGGAAGAAAGAAAGAGGAGAATGATAAGAGAAGAAGGAATGGCAAAGAGAGAATAAAGGATGAGGAAGATAAAAAGAGAAAAGATGAATTAGAGAAGAGAGTGTAGGGAAGGAAGGAAGGAAGGAGAAAGAGAAAAGAGAGGGTGAGAAAGAAGAAAATATTGAAAAAGAACAGATATATAGAGAAGAGAGTGAGGGAAGTAAGGAGAAAAAGGAAAGAGAAGGTGAGAAAGAAGAAAATATTAAAATATATATATAAATTAATAGAAGAGAGAAGAAAAAAAGGAAGAGAAAAAAATGAACAAAAAAACTGGTCAAACTACCAACATTTCAATTTTTGAAATCTTCGTAGTCCATTGGGATGGGAGGGGAGGGACAAATAAATCGGGCCTAAAAATCGGCGTATACTTTCTTACGCCATATATTATAAACCTCCAACCCCAAAGAAAGAGAAACAAGCCGTTTGTTCTATTTTGTTTCTATTTTTGAAGTAATTTTTTGTTCGAAATTCTTACACCGAGCAATGCTCGTTTCTTTTCTATCGCGTCGCCTCAGCCCCCTACTGGGGGCTGGGGTAGTTTCTACTATTTTTAAACATTTAAAAAATAAATTGGGCTATCATCAAAATTTATTGGTGATTTGGTGCTGGAACATCGAAAATCGAATTTAAATTTGAATTATTGTTGAAAAATATTTAATTAGATAATTTGTGATTTAATAAAAAATTAAATAAATTTTTTGAAGTATTATCAAAAAAGGAAAAAAAATGAACACAACATTACAAATAGAATTAAAAATTTTTCCATTTTATTATATTTTAAATTTAATAGTTTAATAATTAAATGTTAAACTAAAATAAAAATTATTTTTTAGTAATTAATTTATTAAATTATTAATAAATATCATAAATATTCTTCAGATTCCATACATTCAAAATGGCATCACTTATGCACTTTCGGCTTCACCATTTGCCCATATTTTGCCCTCATTTCAGTGGCGCAATATGTTATTTATGCAGTATTTAGTCGCCTATTATTTCGACTTAAGTGGTTTATGCGTGCAATTTGTTTATCGTTATTTGGTGTTGAACAGGTTCGCATAATCTGAAATAGTAAAAAAAACTATTAGGGTTTTAAAAAACCACTATTTAGGCCAAATATGGATTCAAAACCAGTTTGGCCAAACCACGATTCCCCAATCGGTTTTGTATTGCGGCCAAAAAAATTTTTGGTGGCCAAAAAATGTTTTTTTTCAACATTTTCTAATGTAATTTAGGATTTTTAGGAAAAATTTGATCATTTTATCATTTCGAGAATTCCAAAAATTTCGACAAAAATTTTTCCAAAAAAAATTTCGAAAAATTTCGAATTCAAAAAAATTCCAAAAATTTTGAAAGATCCGACTTCTCAAATTTCTGGCTTCTGCTCCGATTCCATTGTCAATCTAGATTCTCGACTTCGACTCTGCTGGAGCCGGATGTCCTAGGGGTTTTCTGATTTTTGTTTCCCCCCCCCCTTAAATTTTTGATAATTTTAACTATTTTCACTGCCTATATTCAGAAATCATAAAATCACAATGGCCAAATACATTGGCTTGCTCGGAATTGTCGTATTTTTTGGCGTCATATTTATTGTGTTTTATTTCATTGCAACAAACGGAAACGAACTCATTTTATCGGACGCCATCCGTACAGAAATTGAACATTTTTTAGATGACCAAAACTTGGACCTTTTTGTGCTTGCAAACATCAAAAATGTAAAATTTACATTTATTTTATTTTTTGCCAATTTTTTTAAAATGTTTAAGGATAATTCGTTTTGGATTGTTTACATTTTGTGTTCAATTAGTTGGAATGTACTTTCCTATACAATTATGGTCATTTGTGGGCTTCAAATGGTCATTTTTGTGCGAAGACATTTGATCAACTCATCAAGGAAAACGGTGGAAATCAATCGGGCGATGACCAAAAATTTGATTATTCAGGTATATTTGCATAAAAATAAGTTAAAAATATTAACATTATCATATATATATTAGAGGTGGGGGGGGGAGGTTTAAAATTTTTCAGTGGAAAATTTTTCGTTAAAATTTTTTAGTGGAAAATTTTTTCCACCAACAAATTGTAAAAATGTCCCAATTTTAGGATTTTAGCCCACCCGAATTTTTTATACCCTCCGGAGGAGGCCAGATTTTAGAAGGGAGAGATTTTAGAGGAGGGGGGAGTCTTATATTTCAACCCAAAAATTTTGAAGAAAATTTCGAAAAATAAGTGTTTTTTAGAAGAAATTTCAAAAATTTGGAAGAAATTTTAATTTTTTTCGTTCAAAAATGGCACAAAATAGAATTTTTTGGTCAAAAATAGCCATTTTTTTAAAAACATAAAAATGCATTTTAAAAATGTATATTTTATGGAAAATACACCCCTAAGAATCGAATTTTCGGACCCAAAAAAATACCCCCTCAAGTGGGAGTTTTTTGAGTGTGGACTTATTTTTCAATACAGGAGTTTTTCAATAAGGGGAGTTTTTAGAAGGGGGGGGGGGATTTTAGGGGAGGAAATACGTAACTAATTTGTTTATGTACTTTAACAGGCTTTCTCTTTTTTTAATTAGAAAAAAATCACCAAATTTTTCAAATTTTAAAATTTTTCAAAGATTTTTCATCTAAAATTACCAATATTTGCCTAATTTTTATAGTTTTTCGCCAACAATTAGTAAAAATATTCAAATTTTAGCCCATTATACCCTCCGGACTCCGAAAAGGGGCCCAATATAGAAGGGGGATACATTTAGGAGGGGACTAGGAGGGGGAAATTATTTTTTATTTTTTTAAGATTAAATTGCTTTTTTTATTTGCTTTAACAGGCTGCACTGCCATTGCTGTTAAACTCCATCAACATATTGTACATGTTGCAAATTTTGTTTTTCAAAGACATTTCGCCAAATATTTTGTTGCTCACTCAAATGTGCTTAACAATTCCCTTCCATTGGCTCCCCGTACTCAATCCGCTGGTTACCATATTCACCGTCAGAGACTACCGTAATGCAGCAACCAAAATTTTACTTCGAAAAATTAATGGCAATAATAATAATAATAACAATGTTATTGTTGTCCAACCCAAGGCTCAGATCGGCGAGCCTACCTCAGGTAGGGTGAAGACGGGTAATGTGAGGTGTGAGGGAGGACCTTGACTGAGGACAAGAAGGCAAGGCAGAGAAAGAGAAAATGAGTGCGTTGAAAATGGAAAAATTAGAAAAATTCTCAGTAAAATTTTGATCGAAATCACTCTTATCTTATTTGTTCATAAATACCAATTTTCTAAACCCAAATAAATTTTTTTTATCAAATTTTTACTTTTTTCTCGAAGGATAATCGGTCTCCGACTTTACTTCTTAATTTTCCTTTTTTCTTTTTGTTCAATGATCTATTTAAAAAATATAATTTTAGTTAAAATAATGTTAACCATCTCTCAAAATTTTAGCAATTTATTTTAAATTTCTAAAATGTAAAATGTTATGGAACTTTGTTTTCACCATTAGAACAAATTAATTAAAAAAATGTTTTTTTTAAATTTATTCAGGCGATTGAATTGGTCGAATCGACATGCCTTCAAGAAAGTTACCGTTTTCTTTAAAAAGTCCCCTTCTAGAGTGAATAATTTCTAATAATTCTAATAATTCTAAAATTTTCGAGAATTTGAAGAAATTGAGAAATTTAGTCTCAAAAAATTATCACAATGCCAAATTTTCAAATTTCGATTTTATTTCAAAAAAAATGAGATAAATTATTAACTAATTGTGATATAAGCAAAAAAGGCAACCAAAAAAGGCATTTTTAGCCCTTCCAACTTAACAAAATTTAAAAATGTCTAACCAAAAAATGACCAATTTTCTTAAGGAAATGTGCGATATTTGCAAAATTTTGTACTTATTTTGGCCAGCTATACTTATTTTGTACTTATTTTCGAGAATTTGAAGAAAATTGAGAAATGTAATCACAAAAATGTTGCAATTTTTCATTATCACAATGCCAAATATTCAAATTTTTTCGCGGCGCCTATCGGCACTGCCGAACCCCTTCAATTTAAGTAGAATTTAAAAATTTTCGACCAAAAAACCGATTTTTTAAGGAAATGTCAGTACATTTTACAAAATTTTCTAGGCGGCGCCTATTTTCTTAATGAAATAAGAACAATTTTTTAACAATTTCCAACAGCGCCAAAAAACTTGCCCTGAAATATTTCATTTGCTCCTATCCAAATCCAATTGCTTAAAAAGATTGTCAGTTGGGAAAAAAACTTATTATTATCTACTCACTTTTATTTGAATGCTAAAGATTTCTAGATACTGGTCTGTTAACGGGGGGGGGGCAAAACCAAAAATTTCAAAAAGGTCAGAAAACACCTAAAACGGCCAGAAAAGACCTCAAATGTGCTCAAAAATGGTTTATAACCACTTTTTGAGTGGTTTTAAACCATTTTACAAAAATTCGAAAAAATCGCTTTTTTAACCAAAAATGCAATTTTTTTAAATCATCATCAATCAATGGGCAAATGTAAATCACGAAAGAGTGCGTATAAATCCTCGACAAATGCTCACCAATGAGGAATTGAGACGAATAGAGCCAACAACATCGGCGCGACACTCTTGAAGGGCATAAAGCATTGGAGGAAATAAAAATTTGGAATCCAGAAACATTACCCTTGCTAAAGGCCAATTTGGAGGCAAAATCCAAAGAAACAGAGAAGACGACAAGCAAGTGGATAAAAACTTGGAATTGTGGTTGCCAAAAACACCAAAAGCGGCGCTACACTTTATGAAGGCGCAAGCAGATTTGGCAGCCGAAAGAGCAAGGCATCCGTAAGTTACCGTATTTCCTCTAAAAAGTCCCCACCCCCTCTAAAATCTCCCCCCCCCCCTCCTCTAAAAACTCCCTCCTCTCGGAGGGGTGTTGAAAAATATCTCCCCCGAGGGACTTTTTAGAGGAAATACGGTATATTTGTTTTTAATATCTCCAAAAGTTGTGCTATACTAACCTTTTCAACACATTCCAAATTAGAGGAGATGCTAAATGCTGCCTGGGTAGGTTAAAAAATCTGGCGAAATTTTTCGAAAACTTGGTGGGATGTTGATGCCACAAATTTTCGGAAATATGGCTTATACAAAAAAACAAGTTTTCTACTGTTTAAATGACGATTTTTTATAATTAATTTTTGTTTTATTTTACTTCGCTCTCGGATCGAAATTGAAAAAATATCGGTCTCAAGACTCGGACCCACATCTAGTTCTCAATTTTTGATTTTCGTTTCGTAAGCGTAAATTTTTATTCGCTCATCAGCTCTGGTCTCAAATCTCAATCTCAAATGTCGGACTATTTTGGTATATATAATATAGTGTGTGAAGATATAAATCTATAGTGATTAAAAGTAATGTGGCTATTGGCTAACTTGAATGTATCTTATCGGCCATTAATCTGTGTCTAAATGCCATTATTAATCTCCGTAATCCCAGACAAAATGATTTACTAAGGTATGTGCAATTTTTCAGGTCCAATGCCGAGCTGTTGGACAAAGAAGATGTTTTCGCACAAGATGAATTAAAACTTTGGCTGGAGAGGTCGAGACATGCTCCTGACAATTACCAATGATCCCCGATTTTTTGCGGGGATGCGGGGGAAGGGGCGAATTCTTCGGGGAATCAAAAAACCAAAATTTCGGAAAAAATGCATTTTTTCGTAAGTTATAAAACATTTTTATTTGCCGCCAACAACTAAAAATGATGTTTTTTGGTAGGTCAAAATTTGCTACAAAGCTGAAAATTTTTCTCAAAAATTTTGACTACTAAAAGCTATTCCCAGCCACCCATCCCCACCCCTTCCCCGTTTTTTCGGTGCGGGGGGGGGGGAACAAGGGCTAATTTTGCCAAAAATCCCCTTCCCGGAAGGGGGGCAGGGCAGGTACACAAACATAATTTTAATAGAATACCATTGGCTTGATGTAGTTGTTGTTGTTTGAATTATTTTTTCACCATTACAACGGGTGGGGATGGTGGCTATTGTTGTTGTTGTTTATTTAAAAACAAAATGTCCCTTTAATTTTTGAAAAATAGAACCAAAAAAAGCACCTAAAATAGATGGCAATTTGGCTATGTCTACCGGTTTTTAAAACACATTTTTTGAATCAAATTTACTACCAGAAACTTGTCTTAGAGAACTCTGTTAAATTTGTTATATTAATTTGATCACTGGTGCTACAACAATTCAAGGCAATCTTTCCGAATTATTCCCGACGATCGAATTGTATGGTGCCGGAAATTGTGTTGAAGTCCATTCATTATTAAGCTTACGGTACTTATTCAATTTCTACCCCCATAATCTAATTTTTTATTACAATCTTTATAGAAATGTTATCCAAATTCAAAAAGTATAACTGTTTTTTTTGGGTTTTAGGACCACACAGAACGTTAAATAAGATCATGCACCTAATTTTCGGCATTGGGGAAAAAATTTGGGTTATATAGCGGAAGTGAATAGGTACCAAATTTTCTGTTTGAAAATTATCAAAATTTTAAAACAATTGTCATAAAATTTCCCCTTGAATCTATACCTTCCAGTATTTTTGCTTGGCATTTTTTTTTAAATTTCGCGCCGCAATTCTACTGGACAAAGTGACTAGTCGGCAAGCAGTGCAATTCCAGCGGAAGACGACGCTGTAGTCTTTGTTGTGGTGCCGATCTCCGAAACCCGAAAATGTGGCAAATCATATTTTGAAGAAATTTGAACATTTTAGTAAAAAATCAAAAACTAGGAGTGTGATATATTTTGAACATCTGATTACTAGTGCGTGTAGCGATTAAAGAAAAGGGTAGAAATTAATCAAATAGTATGCTAAAAATAAATGGCATACATCTATGGGTGTGAATAATTCGTTTTTTTAGAAAAAATGTGTACTGTGAGTAAAAAAAGAGCAAAAAGCCAAAAATTCAAATATTAATCCATCGGTGGGGTCATTGATCAGTGATAATCTGAGCATCACCAATATTTGAATTTGAATTATTGCCTCTATTCCATTTTTGTTACACAAAGTCCGCATCCTTTTTCCCATCTCCATCAATCATCCATTTCTGTTATTTTCACAATGGTACTCATTATTTTATTGCCTTTGGTAAACTTAAAGATCAGGTCAAATGCCATTTTGTGATTTGATGGAATATTTAGATTTTAACATAAAAAGGCAGTAATGGGCAATTTCCAATCATTTTTTCCTTTTTCTCATATTTTTTACATTTGGACTGTTGGGTTCTTTTACAAATACCATCACAGTATCATTTCATGCTGTTATATGGACTTTTAATGTCGGAACAAAAATAAAAAGTATTTTTTTAATAACGCACACACAAATAACACGCTTTTATCACCATCCACACATCTTATCTATTTTAAAAAGTTTCCTA
>JAQIYK010000858.1:0-11733 GCA_034700465.1 Rotylenchus robustus | reverse complement strand
TAAAATCAAATTTTTTCATTCTTATACCAAAATGTAGCCTAGACTGTGCTCTATCTTTTGACATTAACCCCACTTCGCTAACTACTTTTTGTGCGAAGTTATGGTCGTTGGGACTCAAACGTTCCCCCCTTAATTATGTCCCATTAATTATGTACTTACGTTTCATTTTTTATAACATAACGAACGGAAAAGTACCCATTATTAATCATTGTTACCGTGCGAAGCATTGAATTTGTTCAAAGAGATGAGTCTCGTATCAATTTCATTTTCCAATAGTCGTGCCTTTCTCTGCAAGTCTTCCAGTGAGGATGAAGATCCTATTGCCATTTTCAATTCATTCAGAAATATGTACACATAAATAAAGAGTTAGTATTTATTCAGAATGAAAAGGACGAAATAATTCTAAGTAGAAGAATATATGCGAGAGAGCGAGAATATGGCCATATGGGAGATGGGACCGACTATAATTAGGAATCAGCAATTTTTTGCAAAACTATCACCAACCCACACCCACCTATTGAAAAACGTTTAAAAAAATTTGAAATACCTTAAAAATATATAAGTTTAAGGGATGGTTGATGATAATAATAATCCCCGTTGGTTTTTGCACAGCTCATCAGGTTGGTTGGAAGTTGGAAGCTTGAAGGAGAGTGCAAAAAAGAGTGCGAGCGATGAGAGGAGAGAAAGAGAGTAATTGTTAAATGTTAATGTCCGTTTTTCAATTTGAGTCAATCGGGTTTTTGGTCTATTTATTGGGGAGCTTAACGGGAAAAAACGTTTTTAAGCCATTTTAAAATTAAGAAAATTGAAAACAAAGGGTCTCTTTTGCTTTTGAAAAAGATACAAAGTACAAAGTAGACACGACACAGACACAGTACCCAAGTTTCAACTGACAGATTTTCTGGTAGCCGCCAACGATGTGTGTGAGAGAGTGTGTGTCAGTGTTTCGATGACCGGCCTAAATTTTCAATTTGCCGGAGTAAATCTCCTCCTTGGATAGATAGAAAATAGTGTGTAAAATTAGAGAGCTTGGATAGTTTTCTCTAACCGCTCTCTCATTTTTACACACTATTTTCTATCTATCCAAGGAGGAGATTTATAGGCCCCTATCTGTGCTGACGATCCATACATTAAAGTTTTTTAATTTATCCAAATTTTCCGTTCTCAAAAAATTTTATTCGGCTCGTGTTTGGTCACTAATTAATTCAAAGGAATAATCATACACTTTTTTTTTCTATAAGACGGGGATATTAAGCGTGCGTTTAAAAATTAATTGTTTTCAGTTTAATCTTTAATACTTATGTATGTATTTCATAATTATATATATTATCGTTTTTAGTTATTAAATGTTCCATCCGCAATTAATATTGATCAATTCGCCTAATTTCTTTTTTCTACGCAGCGTCACAAGCGGTTATTTTAAACCCCGTCCCCGCCCTTACAAAAGACGTCTTTACGAAGCTGTTCTAGCTCCCATCTTGCCCAAGAATTTGGAGAGGGAATGGAAAAAGGCTAACGACCCTTTCAACATTTATTCCGCGTCGCCTTCAACACAACTTGACGAGAAAGAAGTAAATTTTTATCAATCAGTTTTACTCAATGGACACCTAAATATCCGTCATCCAGTATATTTTAGTTCACAGAATACGATTTGATGTTGGTTGAGAAGTTGCAAAACTGGATCAAGAGCGAACACTTTAGAGTCATAACAATTTGTCAGTTCAATGTGACCAGGGAAGAAACATTATGGTTGGCCAGAAATCAGTTAAGAGCTTATTCGTAATTTTGAATATTATTTTGTAATTTAGACTTCGAATGAATGACATTGAATTATGTGATGTCCCATGCAAAATATTGCGAAAATTGTTTAAGCCAACGCGCTTTCGGACAATAAACTCGCTCCTGATCGATGAGTGTACCTGCCTTCTACTTGGGAAGGATCTCGAGTGTGTCAGCAGTGTGCTGTCACTCTGCCAACGTTTCAATTGGATACAACCAATTGGTATGCATAGCTTAAGCTTGAAAACAACCAATCTGTCTGAACCATTACTTTCAGCGTTCACTGTTGACAATCGAATTTTGTCATTGGATCATGCCAGCGAGTTTGCGCATGTGGATTCTCTGGACAGGTTGAGGTTCCAAACGGTCCAAATACTCGATCAAATTTCGGGTCAAATTCCAAATTTGTTTGACAATTTTGTTGGAGAAACTCCACATATTTTGACCAATCATCTTAAAATTGTTTCGAAATAGTCTTTTTTGTCATTTTGTTGTAAAAAGGATATGGAAAAGTAATATTGTACTAGCGGTTTTCTTGTCTCATGGTTATGTTACTCTTCTTTAACAAAAAGGCACATTTTAGATGACACGCACACACACACCGCGATTACATTTGGTTCCAAATGGCATAACAGTCATTTTAAATTAACATACCAGCAGTTTCTTAAAATTATTTCTAAGAAGACCTCAATTTGCTCTTTTAGTCACATTTTTTGTACTAACGCATTAACGGGGGGGGGCAATGCATTTTTTGGTTTTGCCCCCTCCCGTTAATGATTCCCCCGTTGATGCGTTTGTACCCATTTTTATATTTTCGATGTTTCAAAATCGAATTAAGAGTTTTTTTATTGGTTTTAAAATTGGTTGTCAATTTGATAATCAAACTTTCTATCGTTAAAGAATAGACAGAGAGCGATTGTCTCCTTTTTCAAAGAATGACTGAATACCTCCTCTTCAGTCATCGATGGATTGAATTATTTCCGGACTCTCTGTGTAAGAGGGGTTTCCGGAATGGATCACCAGCACAATATGGTGGACAATCCCGTCTAAATCAACAACGGACGGTCTATTGGTGAGTGAGTGGACTCGGGTGGTTGGTTTTTTGTCGGAGGAAGTGAATGAGAGTTGGGTTGATTGTTTGTTTGGGTGGGTGGGCGATGATCGCCGAGATGGGCGGGGAAGTCCATTCAGCAACGATCACTTTGTTGTTGCTGGCCCTTCTTTCCCATTGTCCACCTCCCATCCCTGCTCCTCCCCTCCCATTCGTCCCATCCTTCCCGTACATCCATTCCTTCCTCCTTTACAAATTGCTGCGACTTCTTCCGTCCGAATAAATTGAGGTTGGTTGTCCAACTTTGGGTTTTTCCATTAGCAACTGGTTAATATTCTGCCAGCGTTCGTCCTTCCCCATGTTCCCGCGACCCCTCTCCCTTTTCTTCCTTTGCCTTTTCGCTCTGCTTGAACTCAATCTCGCGAACGAAGCACCCCAACAGCTGGAGGAAGACCCCTCGAAGCGACAAGCCGGTGAGCTTTGAACATTCATTTACCCGTCCCATTCGTGCATCTTCGCCCTCCTTTCAACATCTGTTCTTTTGTCTCTTTCAGGTGGATTCGGTGCTCCGTACGCGTGAACTTACCATTATCCCCCGAATTCCTTGAAACCATTCCCTTCCCCCACTTTCAGCTACGGTCCGTGCGCGTGTCCACCGCCCGGTCCGGTCGGATGGTACTGTCCTTCCTCCCCCTCTCCATCCCCTTCAATGATCCCTTCCTCCACCCAAATTAAGCGCACCGCCAATCGCCGCGTTGCCGCCTCCGCCGGCTGCCCCGGTCCCTCCGGCTCCCCCGGCACCGGCCGGAAGACTGATCCCCCAGGTAAGACCAAGAGAACATTGGATTTTAGACTGAGTGAGTGTGCCTTTCCACCTCCTGCAGGCACTGCCCGGCGCCCCTTGTGAGCCGGGCGTCGAATGCACCGGCGGAAGTGTGTGCTCCATGGGCATCTGTGAGTTGTTGTTCCGCGCCCGTCCGCTTCCCCACTCTCGCCACGCGTTCCTTTCCCTTCCCAAGGTCTGTGCCCACCGGAACTGGTCCAGGAGGGGACCGTGTGCGTGTCGCGAACCATCTACGGAGTGGTGCCGCCGCCCGGTCCTCCTCCGCCCGCCTTCATGCCCCCGCCCGCCGCCCCCGTCGCCCAGTTTGCGCCCGCCCCTTTTCCCGCGCCCGCTGCAGTTGGCCCGGCCTTTGCAGTTGCTGCCGCCCCTCCGCCTGTCTGTCCGCCTCCTTTCACGCAATTCCGCGCCGCATGCGTCAGAAGAAGTGCGAATGATGGGAAGACTCAGTGACCAACAGCAGGTGGGCACCTCCCCAGATTCCAATATGAAGGCAAAAAGGAAGGGAAACAATACAATTTATTTATATTACGTAAAAAGGGAGAGGTGGCCACCGTCGGGTGGGAATACGGTCATTCCAATTGTAGCGGAACCGCGGCATGACCCGATGGGAGCGCAAAAACCACAAAGAGAACAACAACCACAACCCAAGCCCAAACCTAGTGAACACTACCAGAACCCACCGGCGGAGAACCAACTCGAAAGTGAGGGAAAGGAGGAAGCCTTTTACAATGTTGCCGACGACGATCCCAACTCCAACTCCATCGAGCAGTCGGTGGAGTGGAGCAGAAAGAGGCGATAAATGAGAAAAATGATTTGTTTCCCCACACTCCTCTCGCCTTCCTTCGTTTTTCTGTTCTCTTTTCGTCGAATTTTATCCATTTTATTTTATAATCGAAAAATAATCGCCGGTTGACCCGAACAAAAGATCAAAGGCATCTGGACGAAGACCAAAGGGACTTCTTCAAGTGACTGGCTGTTGCGCCTTCCGTCCCCTTTTCCGTGCGCCTTGCGCGCCCCCGCCATCTGCTCCTCCGTCTTCTTCGTTCTCCTCTTTCACCTCTCTCTTCACTCGTCCCTTCTTCTGCCGCAATTCCTTATGTTCGTCCCCGTCGGACGAACATAGCTCGTTCAGTTTTATCAATTCCGCTTCCACCCGATGTTCAAAAGCAGCATTTTTAAAGTAGGGTCCTGCAACAAATCATGTGTACTATTTATTTGGATAAGCACTTTCAGACAGGATGTATCCAATAGTTGATAAATTTATTTTTTGGATGTGCAATGTCTCATTTCCATGCCCACTCGTAGTTAATTAGATGTGCCCGTCATATTAAAAAACACTCACGGAGTTTGTCGTTTTCGTGTGACTGTTCTTTGAATTTGTCGATGTCAATTTTCAAATCCAAAGCCACAATCTCTACGGCTTTGTAGTGTTGTTGGAGAACTGAGCTTGCGAAAGGGACAATTCGAATTACTAAAATGCCAAAATATAACCTGGATTGGCAAAATTATCGGGCGAAAAGTTTATGTTGGTCAATTTGTTGATGAAATTTTTTGCCGCGTCAACCTGTTGTGCACTAGCCGAAGACCACATCCCAAGACCTTCAGTTGGTTGATAGCGCTTCTCCAAGGACCTAGCTTTTTCAGCGAATGGCATTTCTAGCATATGAAATCCGTCATAGAAATATTCGCGAGGAAGTGTCTGTGGAGAATTGCTCATCAATTAAAAATCCGTTGAATTACTTACACATCCTTTGGACATTTTATTGCCCGACTGAGGAACGAGCGCACATAGTTTAGGAGCCTAGAACTGACAATTGACATTAAATTAAAATTAAAAAGGTACCGTATTCGTCTTGTACGTATAACGAACAAGAATGAAAAGTTTCCGGTCAAGACATCGATTTAAAAGTGCCCGATAAACAGTTGAACTGCCAGAAATTACCTATAACAACTATGTACCGGTAAATAATTTAGGTATAACAGACAAAGTAAAAAGTTGAGTAACAAAAATTTTGACAAAATTATTCCTCGTTTCCTTCCAAACAATGTTCATTAAATATCTGTGTTTTTGTTTAGGTGACGGTTCATGTATGGTTTTGTCTAGATCAGCGCCGTCCATAGGCGGCGCCAGGATTTTACCATTGGGGGCACTTTTTCCAACAAGTCGATCTTTAGGGGTGTATTTTAAAGAAAAATTTTGTACAAAATCAATACTATTTATTTGGTACAAAAATCGGACTGCAAAAGTACGTTTTTTCATATCAATACTGTAATCGGTGATAGTTGGGGGCCCGGTTGTGCCGATAGGCGCCACCGGGGAAAATTTTGAAAAAATTAGCAACTTTTCTTAAGGAAATAATTTTTTGTTTTGAGAAATTTCCTTTTCTTTCTTCCTCCCTTTAGCCCTTCCCTAATTTTTTTCCTTTCGCCAGCCATGGGGGGGCACTTCCCTAGATTTCCCCCTTGCCGCCGCCAATGGGGCCGTCGGAGGGGGCATGAAAATTTTTTGGCTTCGTTTTTTATTCGCACCGAAAAGTCAATTCTTAGGGGTGTATTTTTAGTATTATTTAGAAAATTTCGATTTTTAAGGGTGTATTTTTGGTTTGATAGCCAAATTAGCATAGTTTTGTGGCGCCACACAATTTTTTGATGGATTTTGGGTTCATAAGGGGAGATCCGATTAAAAAAATCATAGTTTAGGTAAAAAAAATTTTTGCGAATTTTGAAAACAAAAGGGCATTCTCTATTAAAAAATTTAATTTTTGGCATTTCGGAGGGGACATGCTCCCCCCTCGCCCCCTGGCGACGGGCCTGGTCTGGATTGATAATAAAGTTTAATTTTGTCGTGAAATTGTTAAATTTTAGCCATGCTTGGTCTCTCATCAATATTGATTGATAGCGCATTCTAGCAAATGAAATCCGTCATAGAAATATTCGCGAGGAAGATAATGACTGACCGAGTCAATTGGATAGATGAATGTGGCAGGGCCCATTCGATATGAATCTTTAAAGAGATCCAACGGCTTAAACCCAATCACTGTTATACCTAAATTATATTTGAGTTGTGAGGTAAAATTCGAACGTGTGTTGATGGTCCAATTAGACTCACCAGGCTGATCAAATCGTCTCAACTTTTCCAACTCTTCCCTTTCCAACACAACGTCCACTCCTCCCACGTTGCGCTTAAAACCGATTTCTCCTTCGAAACGCTCATTCTCCATAATTTCTCCCGGAAGCGTTTCAACGTCTCTTCTATTCTCCTCGATGACTTCCTTTTGTTTTCCCGGAATGAAGTGGACGCGTCGCTCGACTCTGTTCATTGTCAATTTGTTAAACATAGACATGTTAATGCCGCCTATCGGCGCCGCAAAATTGTTATTTTTCAATAGAATCTCCACTTGATGAACCCAAAATCCGTCTAAATTTACGCGCGGCGCCTGTCGGCGTCGCAAAACTGAAAATTTAGCTCTTAAACTAAACATACACCCCTAAAAACCTAATTTTTTCGTGCAATATTAAAAATACACCCCTAAGAATTGACTTTTCGGCTCGAATAAAAAAAGATCGTCAAAAAAATTCGATTCCCTCCCCCGAACCCCGAGGCTGCTACGGACCTGGGATGGGGGTTAAAAATGTAAACTTTTTATCTTTTTAAATAAAAAAATATTAATTTATATGCGTAGACATTACCTCTCACCAGTCTCTGAGTCCATCATAATTGCGGGAGGCATTCCTTGTGTTTTGATCAAATAGAATAGACCGACTGCGAATTCAAAATTATCGCCCATTTTGAAAGGAAGTGTGGTAGAGGAACGGAGAGCATAGTTCTTCAGACGGAGACTAAATTTTAATTTAATTTATTCGCTTTTACCATCAAGCACCATCATCATCAATTCCGTATCATTAAAATTAAAAAAAAACTAAATAAAATATTGATAGCAAATAAAAAAATAACGACCAGAACTGACTGACCTCGACTGAAGTTCTTCAGGGTTGGAATGTCGCGAAAGTTCTGGGTCTATTTCTAACTGAAATGCTTACTGAATTATTGGTACTAATCTATTAACGGGGGGGGGGGCAAAATGCGAACCATCCACTAGGCCCCCTCCCCACTAGATCTCCAACCCAAAAAGCGCCACTAGTTCCCCCAATTTCGCCCCAAACTGAAATTTTTCAAATTTCTCCAAAAATCGTCTTCAATGTGAAATTTTCAAAAAATGTAAAATTTTCAAAAAAATTTCAAATTTCGAAAAATGCCAAATTTACAAAAAAACACCAAATTTTCAAAAAAAGGAAGTAAAAATTTCAAAAAAAAACAAAATTTCAAAAAAACAAATTTTAAAAAATTTAACTTTCTTAAAAATCAATTTTAAACAACATCAAAATTATCTTTTCGTATAAACGTGAAAAGTTTCTCCAAAAATCGGAGCTGTTCTCCTCCGTAGGTGGCCAGGGGGGCTGTGAGCTGCGGAGCCGAAGCGAGGGCCGCAGGCGCCGGGTGCGCTCGGAGTGAGCGGAGAGCGCACCCGGCGTCCCGTAGCGGCCCGAGCGCAGGCGTAGCAGCGAATGCCCCCCCCCGTTAATAGATTAGTACCGAATTATTAAACAATTTTAACTTCATGACTCAAGACTCACCCAAAAATCATACATCTCATTCCCGTCGCCCACCAACTCTTCTTCATTTGAAGGTTCCAAGTCGTCCATGAGAAATAATTTAACTTCAATCTCACCATTGTGAATTTCTTCTATACGATTTTTCATTTGGTCCTAAAAATAAACAGTATAGTGATTAATTTCCAGATGCTATATTATATAGGAATAAGCTTCAAGGTACTTCAATTTTTGCTTATAGGACTCCTAGTTGGTGTTGGAGTGAAAAATTCAGAAGTATTTGAGGATAAGGTGCGACGACCTATTTTCCGTCCGAGAAAGAGCGGAAAATCTAACTCAGAACTCGATCTTACTTATACCAAATGTTGAAATTCAAGATTCTCTCAAAGATTATACCTTAATGGTTTTGCTTATTCTTTCTTGCTCCGTCGTGAAGATGCGGACGGATTTCCTACGGAAGTGATGACCACTAAATTTGGTGTGAATTTGTAAGCGAAATGGGTTTGTTTGTTAGTTTAGCACATACTAACGAAGAAGTTTCTGACACAGGTAGAGTAACTCGGCCCAGTTGCAAACTCCAGATTCGCCCAATTTCGGAGTTAACGCATCACGTGGATCTTTGTTTCGCAGCACAATGTCCAGCTCCTTTACGACTTCTGCATCCACTGTGCCCATCTCGCGGTATACAAAAATGTTGTCGATATTTTCTGCTTTGTCATTTGTTTGGGAGGTATTGGCAAAGATTATCGCACACATCTCCCCAAGGTCACCTTTAATTTTAACACCACCAATTTTACTATAACTAATGTTTTATCGAATACCCATGCAGCAGATGTCACTAATTTGGTCCCGGACAGCCTTTATTAGTCAACCTGAATTTAACCAACCAAGAAAAGGAAAATCGACCGACCTTCAATGCCATCCGAAATCGATTTCCGTTGCCGGCAAACATTTCTGCCCCGTAACTCACAACAAACAACTGTCCCCTCCTTCCGCCATCATAAGCCAGCGGTTGCTGCTCCAATTCTTGTCCATTCTGCGCTTCTTCGGTATCATCATCCATTGCGATTGAAAAAAACGAAGACTTAGTTGAATTGAAAATTACAAATGGTAATAATATGTGACACTAACAATACTATAATATTATTTGTTCTACAACAACAATGGAATAACAAATGGAAACAAATTTAACACTTTGATAGTACTGTTATTTCATTCTTACCAATACTCATTGTGTAGGCCCAAACGTACTAGAGAAAACAAACAATGGAACAAAGATGACAAAAGAGAAATGTAAAAAATAAATAAATATGTATAAACTATATTTGTAACCGTACCGAAATGTAAAACTTTAGACGAATATATGTGTATTTGCTCATCAATTATTGCCTTCATGTGCCTCATCGTCATTTTCAGCTTCTTCGCCATCTCCGTCCTCCTCTGGTTGCTCTCCTTCCCCGCCCCACTCGTAGCCACCCGGGCGCTGACCAGGTTCAACTCTTGGCAGTGGTGCGGGATCGAACAAACGTTTGAGTAATTGCGGAGTTTCCAACACTCGAAAACCGCCAGGTTGATTGGGGAACACATCTTCCAGGAAATAATACAAATGTCCACAGGCAATCCCTAAAGGAATGAAATGTGAAAGGGAGTGCGAGTGCCATCTTTGGACACACCCATCTGAATTTTTGACTTATATTTTCGTCTCTTTTAACAAGTAGTTGTGAATAACAAATATTTATTCAAATATATTTTTATTTTTCATAATTTAAACATTCCCATACATTCCATGTGTTTGCAATTTATGTATGTAAAGTTATTATAAAATAAAATACATGGAATGGCTTACCAAAAATATCGACCATTACATTCTGGCCTAATAGCAATGAAAAGAACAGTAGCACCCAAGGCTAAAATGTGAAGAAAATTAGGAACTATACGTGTCAGGCTAAAATATGAAATATGGTAATACCGCCAAGGTTGTTTTTATGTTGTTTTTATAAATTTTTATATAAAATATGGTCATAAAATTTAAAATATACAGTTAAAATTAACTGTTTACACGAAATAAAATAATATTCGAATAAATATACTATATTCTAAACAATATGGGAAGAAAATGTGAAAAAAATTCCCAATTTAGGGCGATAAAGGTTGTGAATAAAAAATTTGGAATTTTCGGTACTAATGCGTTAATGGGGGGGGGGTAAACTATTTTTAAACCATTTTAAAAAATTATAAAAATCGAATTTTTTGCCAAAAATTCTCAAAAAAGAAGTTAAAAATCATCGTTTTTAAGCTTTTTTTATAAATCTGATCTCTTTTAAATTTCAAATATATACCAAATATGGCGCAGAAAATGAGAGAATGCCGAAGAAATTCATGCCTAAAACCACAAATAATTTCCATAATTAATGCACGAGAAAAAATAATAATTTTAAAATAACAATCCATTAACATATTTTTGAAGCGATTGTTTTTTCTCGTGTTTCTTTATTTATTTTCTGTGCTCACATCATAATGTTATTGTTAGAAGTTCAAATTGAATTTTCAAATATTCGCTTCGAAAATTATTTAAAAATTATTTTGTCGTGATAAAAACGAACCCACAAATGGATTACGCCGAGACCAAACATAGACCAACTGCAAATAAAAAACGAAGTTTCAACGGTGTTTCAATATTTATTAAACAATAAACACACCATTATAGTGAAGGCATGTCCAAGAAAGATAAGGTGCACAAAGCAAGCACAAATAATCTGTATAAATATTGTAACTAATAAGAACAAATAAGCATGGTAATCGAAAAACACCATAAAAACTGCTCCGAAGATAAACATAAAGATGAAATCGGCTGTTCGACCGCGAAAAGACCCTTCTTCTAACATAGAACAATGCCTAAAAACTGTCTTACTATATGACGAAATTTAAAGTAACCCAACCAAGCACTGACCTGTAAGTGAACACTATGTTGAAAAGAAACGAAAAACCGACAGAACCAAAGTAGCAGAAAGAAGTGAACAGACGCCACCACTAAAATTGAGTTTAAAGAACAATGATGTAAAAATGAAAAACAACGACCTGCCATTCACGGATTATTAAGTGCCAATTGAAATAAAGGTGAAACGGCGTGAGCAAATCAAGCTGGACTGCCACTGTTGTAAGCTACAATGTGCTTGTTTAATAAAAAGATCGATTACAACCATACCACACACGATGTCAAATATGCACGAGTAACCTAAGAGTTCAGTAATAGTTCAAGTCCGCATATTATTAACACTTCATAAGTGTGCGCGCCTCCATTTTCTGTGCCAATCTCTAATACCGTATTTCCTCTAATAGGAGCCCCAGGGCTCCTATTTTTCAACACCCCCCCCCGGAGTGGGGGCCCTTATTGGAGGGAGGGCTCTTATTTTTCAATGGAATTTTTTTGAAATGATACTTTTTTAGA
>JAQIYK010000857.1:0-11734 GCA_034700465.1 Rotylenchus robustus | reverse complement strand
CAAACACAAAGGTAGCTAATAAATATTTTTGCAAGTGTATGTATAAAATTAAAATATTAATTAGTATATTTATGATTATGATTTGCGTCGCGAAAGCGACGCTTGGTCCACTAGTGCATCCTAAAATGCATGCTATTAGCCTATTAGCTTCTTCTGACGCTAAAAACATGTTTTTCGTGCATATCAGGCCAAAGCGAGTCTCTAAAAAAATGCATCTGCATTACTATCCGAGCCCTAGTAATTAAGTAGTAACCTGCAGCATATTTTCGAATTGCAACCAGTGCTGCGCCTCGGGAAATTTCAGCTCCGGCTCCACCCTTTTTAAATTTTGACTCCTACACTCCTACTCCGGGCTCACCATTTTCAAATTCCTGGCTCCGACAATTCGATTCGGAAATTTTTTTCCTCCCAAAAATTGTTTTAGCTGTGTATTTTGGGTTTTTGAGAATTTTAGGCTTCGGAAGGAGCCGAGCCGGCGCAGCACGTTGCGACAGGACAACTTTTCCCTTATTTTCCAAATATCGGCAAATTGATAAAGACTAGGGAGTGGGTATACTCTTTTTTGACCGAAGAATGTTTGTTTATCCTGAATGACATTGGGATCCGTTCGTCATCAGAATTAGGAAAATTTTATCTATCGGCAGACCAAAAATGTACCAATAAGGCAAACCAACTCAACTTTGTAAATTTTGAACAACGGGTGAAATCGACAATGCATTAAGACACTCGTAATGAGTATGTAAGCAGTATTTTTGTTTCCAATTTATATGTTTCGAAAAGTCCATACTCATAATGGATAAACCACCTCGCTGCGGTCCTAATGCATTCTTCAACTTTAAATAAGGACATAAAAATGGACGAAGTGCTATCAAATTTAACGACCTCACCTACTTTTTTGTCCGTTTCTCGACTACTGGAAGAGGTGGCCGGCTGAAACTAAGACCAGTGCAAGATCCCCACAAGACACGATCATGCATGTAGAAAAGAGAAATTCAATGTACATACAATATAAAGAGGAAAAAATAAAAACCCAAAAATAGGGTGTCTCAAAATTATAACCTCACTTTTTGTGCCCCATACAAGTCAACAAATTATAAAAAGAAAAAATCACAAAAAATTCATTGGAGCACAGCTGTTGTTGCTGATCAGGAATCGCATTGGAACCATGCCGCTCCGATGCTTCCTTTATGGAAAACCGGATACCCCTTAAAAACCTAAATATTAAAACAATTTTGTATTTAAATTTTTTGTTGAAATTTGACCTAACTAAAAAGTGGACCCAAACTAACTACATGCAAATCAACGTGTTTTTTTCATTCACTCATCTTGAATCTTCATCTTCACTTTTGAATATTTTGTTTGCTTTATGTATTGGCATTCTCTTTTCGTTTCGTTTCGTAAATCAACGAACCTCACTAATTTAAAAAATGTCTCGCTCAATGTCTCGCGGTCTCGCCTCGTCCTCGTTAAAGAAAACTGCTATAAAAGGAGCCATTTTTAGCCATCAACCACCATTCAACAACTCGTTCGCCCAACTCCTGTGCTCTACACCCGTCTCCTGTGCTCTTTGCTCAACTCGACAACAAACCACCAAGATGGCAGCAGGCGGCACCAGAAGTTCGCAGTCAAACTACCGCAAATCAAGGACGCAGCGGCTCCGAAGCAGGGACATCTACCATGGTCAAATCTCGCGTGAAGACGTGGCTCTACTCCTCAAAACAAGCGGCGATTACCTACTTCGAAAGACGCAGTCAAGTGGTCAGTTTTTTTCTCATGTCAAAAATCTAATCATCTTAACAGTCGAAACATTTTTACAGGTGCAACAAAACTGGCGCTTTCCGTCTTCTGGATCGACCGTGTCAGGCACTTCGTCATACAAGAGGCCGGCAATGAGGTGTTCTTCGAAGAGGACGGCCATCGTGAAGAAGACGTCGAGAAGCTGGTCAAATGGCACGAGCAAAACAAGCAGCCCATCACGAAGGCAACAGGACTCCTGCTGAAGAATCCAATACACCGAGAGGCTTGGATCCTGACACACGAAGCAATCACGCTTGAGAAGAAGATCGGATCTGGACAATTTGGAGAGGTTTGTGCAATGCTGAAACCTTTTGATTTTGGTCAACAAAAATGTTCTTTTTAAGGTTTTTTCTGGCAAACTGAAGAAGTACAGAGGATGCAAAATCGACGTGGCCATCAAAACTCTGCGAGAAGGCGATGCGACCCAAAATCAGAAAAAGTGAGTCTTTTTTCCCAATACAGTGTTTAATATCTTTTACGAAAAATTTCAGTTTCTTGTCCGAGGCCAGACTGATGCGGCAACTTATACACAACAACGTGGTCAAGATCTATGGAGTTGCGGTCTACGAGCTACCACTGATGATCGTCATGGAATTGTGCGCTGCCGGCTCTCTACTCAACCATCTCCGCAAGGACAGGGCGAGTCTGGAACAGAAGATGAAGTGGGTGACCGAGGCAGCGGATGGTCTTCAGTTCATTGCCAGCATGGGATGCATTCATCGCGACATCGCAGCACGCAATTGGTGGGTTCATTAATGGATACGATTTGTTTAATTAAAAATTGTCGATTTTGCATTGTTTTTCAGCCTACTCGACGACAAACTAACTCTGAAGATTGCCGACTTTGGACTCACACTGAACAAGGCGAATGTGCAGCTGGAAAACCTTGGAAAAGTCCCAGTCAAGTGGTTGGCAAAGGAGGTAATTTCTTCTTTTTTTATTTGAAAAATCATTTGCACAATCAACTTAATTTAGACCTTGGAACTGGGCATCTACAATCACTCGACTGATGTGTGGTCCTACGGCGTCCTCTGCTGGGAGATCTACAGCGACGGAGCGGAACCATATCCAGGAATGACAAATGCACAAGCTCGAGCAGCGATTCTGATGCGCAGTCATCGAATGGCAATTCCGGAGGTTGGTTGGTATTTTCTGCTTTTGTAATCTGAATTTTCACGGTTTTTTTTGTTCACAGGACGTGCCAGGCCATGTTGCAACGCTGATCCAAGAATGCTGGAGGGAAAGAGCTCAAGAACGGCCCAGCTTCGACGATGTTGTGCGCAGACTGACCCGCGGCCGATGAACGAGGAGTGCTCATGGGAAGCGTTGTACACCACAGTGCGTGCTCGACTGTCAGCTTGTTCATCACCCAACTGTTCATTGCATTTGTCACATTCGCTCCCTTGCTCACCACATTGTTCGTAATATGTCGATTTCCCACCATATTGTTCATAATATGTCGATTTTCCACCATATTGTTCATAATGTGTCGATTTCCAAACGTTGTCATAACCCGCAACTCATTGTATTTGTCATATTCGCTCCCTTGCTCACTGTTGTATTGTTCATAACATGTCGGTTAGTTGCCTATGTTGTCATCAGTGATATTTGTTTTTTGATAACAAATAAAGAATAAATACTAAATTTCGTGAAAAAACACCATATAAAAAGTTTTTTAAATTTTTAAGAATAACGATTTTTCGGGCTATGGTATCATCCAAATCCAAGCACCCGGTTCTGCAATTCGGTTGATGGATAATAAAGATTAAAGCAACTCATTCAATTCAATGTTAAAATAACATAATACCAATTTTGAACAGTGTTGTTGCGTTAAGCTTTTCGGGTGAAAAAATTGAGAGCCTTTGAAGACTTTACACTCCCGAGATTCGAAGTGAAAATTTTTAGGATCGGAACTCTTTGATTGAGTTGGAAAATTTTCAAGGCTGGGACAGGCAAAAACAGAAGAGTTTAAACATTAAACTCGATTATATCCGTATTTTTGCGAAGATCTGCTGTCTTGTGAGCATTTAATTAATGATTTAATAAAAAATTTGTTTAGTTTAAATAAAAAATAACTAAGATTTTAACTAGACTTTTCTCTAGATAACGAGAATTTTTGACCTCTTAACTGTTTACTCAGAAAATTTAACTATGGGACAATTCAATCAATGTTTTGTACCTCATCAAATTTCATTTTATCGCGCAATGTTACATATTTTTGATTATTTACTAGTCGTTATTTATTTTCAATTAGTTTAGAATCGAACAAAATGAAACATCTGCTACATGGAATTGTGACGCGCAAATTGGAATGTGGCAACAAGGTTTCATAAATAAATAAATGTTTAAGAATAAAATCAACGTTTTGGGCATTTATTTGTGTCTGGAACTCGCGCACGCCGCTTAAGGAATACAAATTTCCTCATTTGGGAGATTATCCCGTGCTGTTCAAGGTAGTATTTTTTTTTATAATATGTAGCATCCAATTTTTGAATGATGGAAATGCAACCTTAAAATTATCGAAGAATTTTTGAGGCTAGCTGTCGGGCTTTCATTTGACAATAAGCAAAGATTTCAATAAAAGGATTTCATTGGCTGTTCTTCCGTTTGTGGTAGCACGATTCGGGCCATGTATTATATACCATTCGACTCCTTTCATCGAGCTGAGCACGATATGCTAATAATTTTTTTGCGGGAGACGCGTTTAAATCGGTTTTTGAACCGGCTCAAATTAAAATACGGGGTTTTAACACAAATGACTTCAAAATCGAATTTTGTTTGTAACTTGAGTCTAGAACCTTGTATCCGGCGCGCGAAGCCCGGCGGCACGACAAACAGGAGCTGTTCTCACAGCGGCGACGCTGTGTTCTCTGGAGAGGTAAGGGGGGCTGAGCTGCGGAGCCGTAGCGGCCCAAGCGCAGGCGGAGCAGCGAATGCCCCCTGGCCACCTACGGAGGAGAAGAGCTCCGATTTTTGGAGAAACTTCACTTTTTATAAAAAACTAACTACACGAGATGGTTGCATCACTTATTTCGGGTAAAAAATGAGATTTCTTAAAATTTCAAAAAACGATTAAATACCACGCTTTTACATTTTCCAGCTCATTCCACTGCTTTTTAGACCGTTTGGAGTCTATTTCAGGTAGTTAAATGGTGATGTAGTGTGTAATGTGTAATATGCCCCAGTGTCACTTAAACCGGTTTTTTAAAATGCATCTCCCGCATTTTTTTTAGCATATTCGTACTCAGCTCGATGAGTCGAATGGTATATAACACATGGCCCAAACCGTGCTGCCACAAACGGAAGTGAACCCCGTTTTTTATTCCTATTCTTTTTCTCGAAAATTGATACCGAAAGGATAAAAAAGATTTCCCAAAAATACAGCAATTTGGCCATTGAAAGTTACTTGTGATTTGTGATGCAACTGTTGAACTGTTAAGGCCGGTGATCTTGTCGAATTTGAGTCCACTTGCGATATTGATGATGTACAAGAAGAAACAAACATTCGTAAGGTGCAAGACCCGCAAATATTGCGTTCTCTTGAAATTATTCATCCAGAAGGGCTTGAGACCCAGTTTTTGGTAAATCTTTACTTTGAAAAATTTTAAGGGAAACTTATACCTTTTTCTATGAACAGAGGAATATCTATTTCGGGAGTTAAACAGTTAAAACTTTTGGTTAGAAGAAAATGTTTGTGAAATTAGGTAAAAGTACGAATTTTAGGTGAAAGTACGTGCAAGTTTTCCACCGTATTCCAGTGATCACTTCAAAACAGCGCTCAATGCATCAAAGGTAAAGCAAAGCTATTTTTGTTTTACATTTTACATATCCTTACTTCATCACCTTCTCTCTATTCGTTTATATTCAATATTTGCCTGTTTTTAAGCTTTACGGTTGCCGTGCACTTGGATGGTGTTGGGAGTTTGGCACGATTGCTCTTATGGATGATGCGTTGTGTATTGAACCGGGTGCGTGCTACTCAGGTTATGTGACTAGGTAAATGTTTGGATTTGTATATTGTATATATCTTAAGAGGAAACCCCTCCGAAAAGAATTTGTTATAAAATTTCGGAAAAATGTTTTAAACTAACATTTTTGCAAAAAATTATCAAAATACGTTTTTTTCTCAATATTTTAAGCTTATATGTAGAAAGAATATATCTAAAATGGACCTTATAATTCCATTACGCATTTCATCACTAATACAAGCTAACAGAAAACAACAAATAAACAGAAAAATTAAAGGATCAAATCCGAGCTGGACTGGATTGCCGAAAAAATGGGCACACTCTGGGTGCTTTCTGACAAAGTGCCTTTTAAACAAGTCACTGATCCGGTTTCATTGGAGGAAGTGCGTCAACGCTTGGTACCTTTTTGGGTTTATTAATTTGATTAGAAAGGGTATTTATCAAACCATAAAATTCCTTAATATTTATGCGAAGTACCAGCGATGCGAAATTTCTTTTCTAATTCTAACATCTTTAATAATAATAATAATTGAAATTAAAATCTGTTTTAAAACTCGTCGTTAGTGTTATTGCGTCGTCGGGTTAATCGCTTAATTGGATTTATAGTAAGTAATTAGTTTTGGTATTGGCTTTTATTGTTTTTAGGTTTTATTTGGTTTGGTTATTTTTTTGCTAATAAACTTTTGTGTTCTTTTTAGCCATGGAAAGATAGTCTTGTCACGAACGTAATTGGCGGCACAGTGTTGGGCAGCAACTTAGAGCGCAATGTATAAGTATCTTCATACAATATAGAACACAAGTGAAATGTTGTTGGATTTTTAGAATCCAATTCCAACGGCATCCAATTGTGACACGGCAGAGCGCCAACATTCTCCAGTTTATGATGATGATTGGACCAATTTCAATTTGAGTGACAACGGCAACAACGTGTTCCATCCTCAAAATAACATTCGTCTGCAGAATTCTGTGACCACTCTTGTTCCTGCTGGCCAACAGAATGCGGTAGAAACTACAACTGTTCAAACATCGAATCCAGGCCAAATTGATGGAAACAATGTTGAACAGCAGGAGGATGTGCACTTTGGTAAAGAATTTTTTAAGGCAAAAATAAATGGGTTCATTGGAACTTTTTCGCGTAAAATAGAAATTCCTCCTCCCTCTGCCAATGATGTTGGAATTCATTTTAATTTATCAATAAATTATCAATTATTACATTCGAAAGGTCAGATAATAAAAAACTTGCCAGGACAAAATATCTGGCTACTCGTAGCCTAATATTGAAACGAATTTAGGTAAAATGATCGCATTTAAACTGGCATGGGTTAACTCGCGCAACCGAAATGCAGCTCGTTGTTTGCAGAACTCCATCATGGGCTTGTGTCGCGAGTACAGGTAGAATGGTTGGATAAGAAAAATTAAAGAAAGCGAAACTTCAAATCATAGTTGGAAATAAAAGTTTGAAAACAAAAAACTTTCTTCTTAAAAGCTTGTCATTTAAAAATAAGCTCATCTATAATCATTTCTTTAACGATATCCAATGTTAGACTCGAATTAGAAGTTGCAATTTTTAAAGGGCTTACTTATTACTTACAATTACAAACATAGAAAATATCGATTTTCATTTGTCGGGTGGGCAAACAAAAATGCAACCCTAACTTTTTTGACCGCCATTGAAATAAAACTGAATTATTTCTCAAAAAATTGATGTCGCTAAATATTTGTACAGGTCAAAGTTACTTACAACTAGCAGTGGCAATGACTTGAACAACAACCAAACCAATAATAACGTTGAACCCGGCAAGCAAACCCAGCCACAACCTTCCACCAGCAATTTGTTCTAGTTGAGTGAGGCAGAAAGAAAGAAGAGAATTTGCCAAAAGCTAGGCAGAAAACAATTGGTTTTTATTATGTTTTCAAATTTCAAGATTGCTTCTTTTTTTGTTTGATCAAATACTGTCGGATTATATGCCAATTTTGAGAACATAAGAGGGATAGTATTAAAATTTATTGGCATTTTTTGGGGTGGGGGTGCTACACCCTGCTGCTAACAATAAAAATAATCTTTTCAAGTTTCATTTACTAAAAATAATGATTAAAATGAATGATTTAACGATATTCTGAGACAAAAAGAAATAAACCACAACACATTGATTGAAGAATAATTCCATTTCCTATCACATTTCTGTGCCGAAATATCGATTCTTAGGGGTGTATTTTTAATAAAAAGCTGAAAAAATTCGGTTTTTATAATGTGTATGTTTAGTTTGAGAGCTAAATTTTCATCGTTTTGCGGCGCCGATAGGCGCCGCGCGAAAATTTTTGATGGATTTTGGGTTCAATAAGGGGAGATTCTATTGAACAATGAAAGTTTCGCGGCGCCGATAGGCGCCGCGGCGAAAAATTTTCGCGAATTTAGAAAAACAAAGGGGTCCCTGTTAAAAATTTTAATTTTTGACATTTCGGGGGGGGGGAATTCCCACATTCCCCACCTAGCTACGGGCCTGAGGTGGAATTGATCTTGTTTCTCTTCCTTTTTTATTCCTTTTAAAAATACAGACTATCAAAAGAAAAACCAAGAAAAAAGCCGTGCGGAACAGAAAAATTCACGGCCGAGATTTTTAAAACTTATATTGTCACCAGCAGAATACACAAATATGGAGTATACAAAATACACACACACCCAGCAACAAACTCCATGAATCACCCTTTGAGTTTTACTGTACGCTCCTGCGCACGCTGTCCATGCCCACGGTGGTGTTGACCATCCCCCGCCGGTTGTTGTTGTTCACTTTGTTCACGTTTTTGTTTACCAAATAGATGCGGTTGATGTTGTTGTTTACTGCAATTGTTGCTGGTGGTGCAAAATTGGGGACAAAATCGGCAACAAATTGTCGGCGGAAGGAGTCGCTGGCCCACAACAGCAACCAGCTGGACAGCACAACCGTGGCCAAGTCCATGATCCACGGGTATTGAGAGTACATCACCGCCAGCATCTGCGGCTCCGTCGCATAAATGTACAGCAGAATCTGCAAAACAAAATATATTCGCCTTTTGCATGTAACCCAAGCATTGTTTCATACAATAAGAATTTAAGGACTAGGCCTTTTTATGGGTTTTCTGGTTTAAAAGTTTTAGAAAAAATTTGAAAAAACAAATGTGATAATCCAAATCTTGGCCCCACAAACTATAGAAATTGCTCATTTTTTAGCCCATTGTACTTTCTATTTTTGAATTTTCGATTTTGTTTTACCATCAAAATTGAGCTGAGCACATGGCCCGCAAAGGTGCACATTGCGTAGACCAACAATTTGCGCTCAATGCCCCCAAAAATGGTTGTGTTCCCGGAGCCGGTCCTCCCGCGTCGATAGGCCACAAAAGTGGCCAAATTGATCAGTGAGCACGTGACGAGGAACAGCACGGAACACAACGCGCGCGAGTAGTTCACGGTGGCCAAATAGACTGTTTCCTTAATTAAAGAACGAACAAATATTTCGCCAAACAAACCCATAAATGCCAAGATGGAATTAACACTCAAAACAGCATAAAATTGCGTTTTCACTTTTAAAACGGCCCAAAAATGCTTTTTCACTCACAGATAATTGGACTTTTTGAGGAAATACACCACTTCTAGGTACCGTATTTCCTCCAATTCGTCTCCTTCTAATTTTTAAGGGGGTTGTACCCCTCCGAAGTTGCCTCCCTTTCTATGATGTCCCTCCCTTTCTAATAAATTGCCCACATTCGGCGCTTCCATAATGAGAAAAGAGGTGGTATTGTCGGCATTGGCCACCAATTGAATGGTCGCACTCATTTTGAAGACAAAATAGCAAAGAGAGAGCGGGGCGAAGAACACCGCGCACACCGAAAAAGGCAAAAGAAGGCGCCAAATCTGAACAAAACAAACAAAAACATATTAATAATACGAATGACCGACCAATTTCGGCGGATGAAAAACAAAACACACAGAAACAGAAGTAGAATAATGGTGAAGGTACTGTAGGCAAAGAAACTGTATGTAAAAGGATACTGTAAAAGGATACATGCTGGGTCCGGAGCCATCTGAAGCCGAAAATCCGAATCCAGGAATGGAATTCAAATTTTTAAGACTATCTCAAAATTTCCAAAAAATGGTCAAATTTTTCGAAGAATCATAATTTTTGAAAAGGTTTAATAAAATTTGTGAAATTTATGGCCAGACCCATCGGGAGCCTAAATTTGACCCACTTCCGGCTTCGAGTCGGAACCGGGCCAAAAATTCCCATTTTCCCAGCCGAGATGGTGGCCGGACAATCCGTCAGTAAAATGATTTTTTAAAATTAATGGGAAACTTAGCGTAAAAAGAGAAACATTGCACTTACAGTAAGAAAACTACTATATAAAAGCTACGAAATAGCACATTAATTTGTGTTTTTTAAAATAACATCGTTTTGTGTTTGAATCACACAAAAGTTAATTTGTCAACGATGGAAATAAAATAAACATATTATAGAAATGGATTACTTAAGTTAAAAAACACAATGCATTGAAGGATATAATACTACCCAATTATATTCGAGATACGCAATCAAAGGCAAAAAAAGCTAACAATAAGAACACTAACTTATGGTATTTGTGGCACTATACGCAAGTATTGCCTTAATCAAAAAATTTCAACTTTTCCGACAACTTTTTGTTTTTGTTTTTTGAACTAGAATCTGCTTTTTTCGTTTTTGGGTTTTTAAAAACAAACAAAAATTGCAAACCAAAAGGGTTCCCCCTATGGTTTTGCACAAAATTGATTAAGACACTACTTCCACGCCGTATTTCTATTTCTAATCGTTTTATCCCTTTTTATTTTATGTTGTTTACGTCAAAAATGTTGGTTTTTACCTGTCTTTCTTCAGTAAATTTGTATTTTTTGTTTACTGACTGATTACACCATTTTCGCATCATTGCATCATTGTCAGCATACTGTATACCGTACCCTATACCGTACCCTGTCATTACCGTGTTAGTTACCGTACCTCGCGCTGTTTCAGCGGTGCCGCGATGGCGGTGAATCGGTTGAGCAACAAAAAGGCAGTGGCCAAGTTTTCGGCATGGAAAGTGTAATTGCTGAGAAAGTAGAAAAGGGCGAGGGACCAGTTGGGCAGGAGACGGTAGAGCGGCAGCAGCCGGGAGCCGAACATCGTGGGCATACGGTAGCCATAGTAGGAGTCAGCCGAATACAGTAGGTCCTAGCGATACAGTAAGACCTTACCGTTTTTGCTCTAACCCAAATGAAAATTTTCTAACACCCCCAAAGAAAAATTAGAGAAGAAGACAAATTGAAGTAAAGATTTTCGAAAATCGAGCTGAATTTACGAAAAAACAAATTACAGAGGGGTTAGAGATAATTAGTGAAAATACGGTATTAATTTTAAATTTTACAACTAAAGGAAGATTGCTATTTTTAAACAAATTTTAATTATTATTTAACCAATTTTAACCAATTCCAACCAAAATATCAATAAATTTCAAAAATATCTTCATAAGAAGTTTGGCCAAAATTTTAATCAAATGTTCTTTTTCAATCGTTCCCTTTTTTATTTTCCAATTTTTATTTTATTTTTACCTGAACTGCTCGCACTATGAACAATGCGTAGAATGCGTTGTGGAACTGTTTGTGGCGACAAATGGTCACAATTTGGGCGATGTACAGAAGCATTGAGGGGACGGAGAGCAAGAAGGACAAGTAGAGGAACCCATTGCGCAGGGAAATGACCACGGCCAGGGCGGTGGAGTTGATCATCACCGACAGACAGACAGACAGACAGATACCGTAATCCAAGCAGAAATAAATCACTGAACTTGAATTGGCGCCATAAAATCGAATTAACTGAATTGGGTACGGTAATTCGCGATTGCTGTTTCGGGGTAGGGGACGTTTGAGTCTCGGGACAGTTGAGTCCCAACGACCATAACTTCGCAGTTTGAGTAGTTAGCGAAGT
>JAQIYK010000856.1:0-11738 GCA_034700465.1 Rotylenchus robustus | reverse complement strand
TACTTTATATACTGCGTGTCTTTCGACTGATATATTTGTTAAATCTTGCTGATAATAAGTTCAGCGAATAAACAATTAGCACATTCGGCGAACATTGGTCATCGACGTTCAAAAAACCGCCAAAATATGGCGAACTGCTTCTTTGCTAAACGATTTTTGTGCGGAAAAAACTGACCATGACCAATGGATTAATTACTATTTACTAATCAGCGATCATTAACATTTTTATGTGTTTGGCGAACGAGCGAAAAATCAGAAAAAATCCAATTTTGGAAGCATTCGACGAACAAATCGCCAACGTACCTAAATTTGACAGTAAAGCATTTGATTTTTGATTTAACACACTTCTAAGGGGGATAGAGAGACAAGATCACTCGATCTGGGAATCTTCGCCAGGTTTGAATACTTCGAAAAACGCATAAAATGCATTTTATTTTTTAATGCATAAAATGCATTTTGCCAAGTATTATTTACCATTTCCTTGCATATCGTATTTCATGTTTTCTCATCAGTTCTTTAAATGTTCAACACATTGAAAAATTTTGCGGTAATTAATTACCGGAAATTTATAAAAATTGTCATTTTGGGGGTAAATCCTCGCAAAGATCGAAAACAAAATAGGATAACCAAATAGGATAATCGGAGAATTCGATTAATAAGGTCAGGGAATTCGGGCAGTCTGCTTTTTGTATCGATGAATTTTTTCTGCAAAATTTGCTAATATTTAAGTTCATTATTAATTGCTTTTTGACGTGCATAAACAGAAACAGATCTAGAGCAGACAACAAATTGGGTCATACATAACACTTAAACTAAACGTAGGGTTTTTCTCGTTAAAAACATTATTATATATATAAATCAATAATAAGTAATGTAATAATTATCAATATGAAATTTTTTAATAATTTGCAAATTATTGAATTATAGTTTAAGTTATGATTACACATTTTAAATTAATGTATCAAAACAAAACTGAGTATTAAATGCAAAATAGGAAGCCCAAGCCCAAATATTTAATTAAACATTTGTTCAATTTGCAAAATGTTGTCTGACAAATGACAAAATCAATTAATTTCAAAATTTAAAATAATTTAATTTTTGTGATTTTTCCGAAATCACAAAATCAATCCAAGGAACGGAAAAACGGAGAAACGTATTTGTTCATAATTTACTATTCAACCTCTAATTCCAGCCCCGGGTGCAAATTTTATTATTAAATATTTGAAGAATTTTTTTCTAAAAATTAGTTAAATATAAAATTAGATTTAAGAAATTTATAATAAATAGTAAAATAAAAAAACATAAAATAATCATTAAAAAAATCATAAAATTATTGGAAAATTAATTTAAAAATGTTTATATTTTTTAGCGAATATTCAAATTCTAATGAAAATAGATCGATAAATAGAAAATAAAAATTATACAATCTATGCCATAAAATTATAAGATTTACGTAATGATTATTGTTAATATTTATTTTTATTTTTTAAATTTGGAAAAAAATAATGCAAATCAATGCAATTTATTATAAATGATATCTCTACTTCAAACTCCAAAATCTTTTTTTTGTTCGTTTAATAATAAAAAAATTCAATTATTCAATAATTGAATTTTTAAATTCAATAATTTAATTAAAATAATAAAAAAATTCGGTTAAAAATTAATTACCACAATTAACTCAAAAATAAAATGTTCTTTGGTTTTAGTATGATAATAATTCATGGGGAGTCAGATATCCGGTATACGATATCCCCGATTTTAAAAGATATCCGATTCGGTATTCGAAATCAATAATTAACGAATATTCGATCTCGGCTTTTGAATTTTGTAGAGAATTAAAAAAAATCTTAAACAAAATTTCCAAATCGGAAATAGTCAAAAATTTAAAAAAATCCATACATTTTTCGAGATTTTTTTGTTGTTGTTTTTAAACTATATTTTATAATGTTTTTTTGCCATTTTTATGTCTAATCAATAGATTTTTTAAATCCATACATTTTTATTTCTAATACCATATTATCAGGTAAAATTCTTTGTAAATAATTAATATTTAATCCCACAATAAAATTGATCAACACAATAAATAAAATAAATGTTATTCGAAGTCTGAAAATAAAACCAAATAATACCCAAAGCAAATTATATAGAAAGTGACCGAAAAATCAAAAAAATAAATTATGAAGTTTCGAACCCAAATTATAAATTTTGAAAAGTAATACGGATCGAAAGATTCGGATGTAGAAAATTATGGGGTCAGGCGTTTTGGATCGCGCGGAAACAAGCTGCACATGCGCACATCAGGCACACCCAGGTAAAACATTGTCACACGCTCCAGGCCTGCAGTAATTTGATAATACAAAAATCATATTATACTACAAAATACAAAAACAAATGTACTTCTAAAAAGCATTGTTTTTTTGTTAAATGATTTTTAAAATTTTTTATAATGTTTTTTTTTGTGAATTACAATTTTTAATATCTTTAAATAGTGAAAAATTGGAATAGGTAAATAATTAAAAATATATTTTAGAATAATTGTACCAATCCCCACGCCCGCATGTGGTGGACATCCAAAACGGAAGGCATCAACGCAAGCCTGAATTTGGGCCAAATCGATGCCATTATACTGGATGCGCTCGGCTAATAGATCCGGGTCGGTCACGCGCTCAGAGCCGGAAAGCACTTCTTCGCCTGTCCATAAGATATAAAGTAAAATATTTACATGGCCAAATTTTATTTTTGTTATATTTCTATAAAGTAAAAATATACAAAAAATAAAATTTGAGCCATGTAAATATGTTCGTTTTAAAATTGGTATATCTATTATAAGGGAAAAATTAGATAAAAATACAATATAGAAATTAAAAAAATGGCCAATAAAATCGGATATAAAGTTAAAGTGATTATAAGATTCAAAATCCAAATTAATACGATAATAAAAAATAATAATTTAAAATGCAATTTTTCAAAAAAAAACCTCGTATAAACATGTCGAAGCCATGCGAGTATTTGGGATTTTTCGGGTCTGGCTTCGTAAAAAAGGGGCGCACTTTGAGTGGAAACTTGTCCAACACGTAGAAGTCCTGAATTTTTTTCTTTATTTGGTAAAATCCAATTCCAAAAATTATACTGTAATTTGTGCAAAATGGGAGCTAAAATAAAATAAACCATATCAAAGCTTAACCAAACTGGGATATATTAGAATATTCCAGCCATATTATAATAGCTTATAACCTTTATTAAACAGTATTAAACATGCAATAAGAGCCAAACCATATCCTATACCGTACCCGAAACTCGGTACCATGAATACCTTAGTATACTGTATATAATACAGTATAACAAGGTATTCACAATATAATTTATTAAAAATTAATTTTATTGTTAAATTTGTTTTATTTTATTGTTATACCGTCTGATATTTGTCGCGCACAAGGCGCCCAAGCAGTTTTTCATTCTCCATACTTAGGTCTTCCTCATCGCCTTGTTCAACACCAACGGCATGCAACATTTCGACAGTTTGTGGGTTCCTAAAAAACATAAAGAAATTTTGAATTTCAAAAATTAAACATAAATGATTTTTTTATAAAACTATTAATTAATGATAATGTAATAATAATCAATCAGTCTTTAATTTTTTTATTAAGAGAGAATTAAAAATATCGAAAATTAATTATTTAAATATTTCAAAAAATAATGTGAGATTAAGGATTTTATTATAAAGTAAAAATATACTGTAGGATTAGAGGCTTTTCATTGAACATAAATCGTTCGCTTGGAAATTGGCGACGAATCAGTTCAATTTCTTCGACAAAATTTGCCTCAAGATGCTTGAACATTGCAACAAAAAAGTCCGCAATGACATGAATGGCCTAGAGTATTGAGAATTAAACATTTAAATTAAAACCTATTTTTAATTTTTTCACTTTTAACATGTTTAATTTTTTTTAAGTTTTTTGAAAAATATTATTTTTCAATTTTTTGGATAATTAATCAATAAATTGATTATTATTATTATTTTATATTTTTGATCCTAATACAGTATACCTCATGATAGTGATAATTAATCGCCATCTCCACATCGAGGCCAATGAATTCGGTCAAATGTCTTAAAATTAATTTTTATTTTTTTATATTTTATATTTTTATTTTATTTTTGACCTATGTGAGTGAATGTCTTCGGCACGAAAAACTGGCCCAATAGTAAATACGCGCTCAAAATCGCCGCAAATTGCCATTTGCTTGTAAAGTTGTGGCGATTGCGCAAGATAAGCGGGATGTTTAAGGTAATTGAGCTAATTAACAAATAAAAATAAATAAATAAATAATAAAATGAGTTATTATTAAAATTAAATAAAAATTTGCATGTTTTTTTCATTTTTGCATTATGCAAAATCAGCATCTAAAACTACTCTTACCAAGTAGTTTTGCGTAAAATTTATTTGTATAAAATCAATTTATTATTATTTTAAAACATCTTTTGGTCTGCAAAATTTCAAATTTGAATATAAATCTGTATCCAGTTTTTTGATTTTGCTGAACCATAGGCTTTCTAGGCCTATTTTTTGAAATCCTCGATAAAATTATCAGAAAAAATGTTCACATTCCAAAACTGGATCATTAGCGGAGTATCTTATAGCTACAAAAATACCTAAATGCTTAAATTTTTGGACAACCTCAAACTTCTCTTTGCGTCGTTCACCAAAATGCATAAAATGTCGAAAATGGTGCAAAATAATGTTCGGCGTGTGAATTTCGATGAAACCTTTTGCAATCAAAAAGTTACGGAACACTTCACCGATGCCAGACTGAATCCGGAAAATTGCTTGATTGGTCGGTTTGCGCAGGTCTAACGCCCTAAAAAGCATCAAAATATTTATATAATTTGGTGTCCTATATTTGGAAGAAACTGAATGTACAGTATATAATTGTATACTGTATATACAGTATACAATATATCCGATCTCTAACCGATAATCTGATTCTCACGGATATCTGATGTATCCGACTCCAAACATACCGAATATCAATACCATTAATCCAATCAATCGAAAAATCAGATCAAAATGCCGACCAAAAAATTAACAAAAGCAGGCATTTTTGTATATTTTCTACTTGTATATCCGATATATTTAATAATTCTGATGTGAGTCGAAAATTTTCGAGATAGGAACCCAAAGCCAAAGCAAAAAATTTGGGTTTTGGCGAATTAACATTTTTTCGTTTTTTTTAATTTAAACCAAATATCTGTGGTCCTAAAAAAATTTAAGAATTGGTCCCAAAGATTTTGTAGTCCGGAACTGAAAATCGATTTTCCCAATAGTGATCCTGATTGTGCACCTGTTATCCAGTTGGGTGTCCAACTTTACAGAAGGATTGGCATTGTCGATTTGAATCGGAAGTCGAGGATCTGCTCTCGAAACAATGAATCTACGACAAAATGATTTGTATTTAATTATCAATCATTCGACAAATATATTCGAATGTTTAATAAGTTGCTGATCAAAAAACGTTTTTCTCAATAAGTGTTTTATTCAATATTCTTTAAGTGTGTATTTTTTAAATTTTCTATATAATTTTAATACGCATAATTTAAATAATTAAATTTTTGTTGTGCAAAAACAAAAAAATAAAATTAAAATTATTTTTTAAATGTCAGCATTTGCTATAAAAGATAATTGTAATATTTAAAAAGCAAAAACATTTTACTTTTTTGTAATTTGATTTTCATTAAATTTTTACAATTGGTGCACTATGATTTCGATGTCGCTTTGGGTGCATGCGTTAATTGGATGTGGACTTTGTACGACTAGACCATAAATATCGAGGATCGACTCCTAAACAACAAAACATTAGACTAACAAAACATTAGGCTTAAACATCCCTAGCAAGCACATTTTAAGTAAAAAAGTAAAACGAAAAAATGGGCAATATAGAAAAAAATTAAAAAATTTATTTGAAGTTTATTTTTTTAAAGTTATATTATTTTTAATATAAAAACTAATCTTTTTAAATTATATATTTTGCCAGTCTGTCTGCGCAATGTAACAATCAAACTATATAAAAAATGTAGATTATTTTTGTGTAAAAAACCAAATTTATTTAAAAAATGTAATTTATTATGTAACAAAAACAGTTCATCTGTTAGAAGGTTATATCAAAAATTTGCTTACATAATTCAGAATTTTTTTACTGATAGTATAATGCTTCAGGAAAATAAAGATGATTAATTGCATTTATAATGAATAAGTTTAACTATATTTTGGAGCCTTTTAAAAATGTAATTTTTTATGTAACAAAAACAGCTCATCTGTTAACAGGTTGCTGCAATAATTTTCTTAAATAATTTTGGATTTTTTTAACTGATAGTATAGGTAATGCTTCAGGAAAATAAAGATAATTAATTACATTTATAATGAATAGTTTGACTATTTTGGAGCATACTTTTGTGATGCCTTTGCTGCTGTTTGTCCCGCCGGTGGTCAGCACTGCCTGAACACTGTGAGTGCGGTTGCGCAACATCAGCAGGATGCTGTTGCTGTCCGTGTTGAGCAAATCATTCAAACGGCCGCGCAGCCAAACCCATAAATTGAACAAAGTATTTTTCAACAACAAAAACTTAACTTTATGTAATTTTTGAAGAATTAAAAAAAACATTTTTTTGTATTTTCCAATAAATTCTTTAAAAAAATTTTTTTTGATAAATAATTTTTTTTAAAACATAGAAGTTCTTAGCAAAAATATTCAATATAAATATTTAAAAAATAAAACATTGGACAATTTATTTCTTGATTAAATTTGTAAATAAGGAAAATTCTCTTAAAAAACCTTTTTTATAAAGTTGTTATTAAAAATTGAAATTAAGATAAATTTATTTCTTTAATTGATTAGAAATTTAAATGCCTAATATTTTAAAATAAATGAAATTTAAAACAAATTCTTTATTAAATAAGAAGAAAATTTCACAAACATGAATCAACAGTTCCTAGCGATAAAATAAATAGATGGAAAAATTCAGTTAAAATGAATTATTTTTAATAAAATAAAATGATGAATATTTTATTTATTTATTAATTACTTATTTATATTTACTAATTATTTAATTTTATTATTTTTAGTTAATTTTACAAAAATTATTATTTAATTTATTTTAAAAACCTCTTGTCCATTCATATCGGCACCAAGCTTCCCAATGTCGACAAATTGGACTTCTCTATGTTTGTCTGAAGATGGTACATAGTGAAGATAGTCGAGAAAGTCTTGGCCATCATCATCTGTTGCATGCTGAATGAGTCATCGTTTTAAAAAGTGCAAATGTGGCGTAAGAAATACAGGTTCAAAAATACCCAATAAATTTAATAAATATATTGGATGAATTTTTTATTTTTAATAATTTTTTTAATAATTATTAAATTTTATTAAACTATAAATATTGCGCAAGAATTAAGGTATATATTTTCCACCTCTAACTTGGATCAAAGTTGCAATTTTATAATTTCCAATAAGGCAAAAATAAAGCGCACCGCGCAAAATGGGAAAATCGTAAATTTTTTGAGTGAAAAATGTTGAAAAAGGCAAAAACTTGTTTGTATAAAAATACTTTTTTGCCCGTTCGAACAAAAATATTTTTTGACAATACAATTGTTTCTCGACAAACCAAAAATACATTTTTTGCCCAATTTTTATTAAAAAATGTGATGAGTTTTTTTTAAATTGAACAAAAGTAGCATCAACTTATGTTCAATATGCCAAAAAATGCCTACAGTCTTTGTTGCTTCAACAGAATCCAAATAAAACAGTGCGAGCAATGCCAACGAATATAATGAAAAATATTCCATTGTTCGAATAGATAAAATAACAGAAAATATAATCCTGTAAGATTATGTAGATAATAGATAATAATAATAAATAATAGATGATGATTTAAATAAATAATGTTTAAATGTGAAGTTTATATAATAAGAATTTTTAAAAACAATACAAACAGTACATTCATTCCTACTTTTTACGCGACCACTAAATTCTTTCGAACAAAAAATTATTATTTAATTACTTCCTTCCGATAAAAAAGGATAGAATCAGCATTTAATACAAATTTACCACAACAAATATATGACCAAAATTTGGATTAGATTAGATATGTCTTATCGAAGCTGTTTTATGGTCTATAAAATTTCTAGATTTATATTTTAATTTTTCGTTAGGCAATCAAAAAAATCCTCAAAATTTAAAAAAAATTAATTTTATTAATTTTCGATATTTTTTAATTACCCCCTACCCCACTTGAAGCTATCAGCGATGAAATTTTAAAAAATGTACTTTTATTTTTTAAAATAGCCTAGAAAAATTCGCCTTGAATTTTAAGCATTTTTATTAGAAAAAAATTCTCGAAATCAGAACAAAAAATCAGAAAAAACTAGAAATAAAAAAAAATTCGATTTTATTTATTAATTTTTTTCGGATTTTTATCTCCTTTTCGGCAAAAAATCGATTTGTTTTGTTATCATCGGGTTAGGTGATTTAAAAAAGTTGGAATGCAACATAATTGTTGCAAAATTATTGAAATTTTTTTGGGTCTCAGCGTTTTTCTGTTCCAATTTTTCTAATCTCTCTGTTCTTATTCTCTTCCAAAATAAAAAACAAGAAAAAATAGAAACATGAACAGAATAGGAATATAACCGGAACAGAACAGCAGATTAAGGAAGAGCAGAACAGGTTTTTCAGTCATTTTTCTATTCTGTTCCAAATTTTCCAACTGTCTGTCTGTTCCTTAAAAAACCATCCCCGATATACATCTCCACCACCTTACTCAAAATTGGTTATGACACTCCGACAGGAAATTAAAAGTTAAAACTTTGACCTGTCAGCATTTGACCCTAGTGTATTTCTATAGCTATGAAAAAATTCTTGGAGGCCTTTGATAATGGGCAAATATGCGAATAGCTGCTGAATAGGAAATCTTATTAGAAATTTTGTTAAAAAATTTAAAGAAAGGATTATACGATTATTATAATAAATTATGTTTCCAGGCGAAAAATAGAAATAATTTAATAAAACCCCATACAGTAATAAATCACAAAAGCATTTAATTTTTATAGAAATTTATGAAAAATTGAATTTATTATTATTAAAACAATAAGAAAGTGAATAAAATATATATTAGATACTATTCAACGTATAACAAATACAAATACTGATCATGATCATTATATACGCATTTTTTATAAGAACTGATTTATTAATTCATTGATTTGTTCTTTTTTTAATTTATTTTCTCACATACATATTTGTTTCTTTTTTCCCTTTTTTTTCTTTATACCATCGATTTTTATTAAAAGCGCGTCATTTTTCCGGAATTTCCGGTTTCTAGAACCAAGTTCCCGTGATTTTGACAAATATTAAAAGTTAAAACGCCTGTTTTCCTTCCTAAAATGACTAATTCTTTAATATATATTTTTTATCGATTTTTTGAGCTTTAGGTTTAAGATAAGCAAAAATTTTGTTAAAATTTTAATTTATTTTGATAAATTAGTTCAAAACGAAGAAATTTTAGCTCTGTTCCATTTTTTCAATCAATTTGTCAATCTCATGCTCTTGGTGTCAACCAACAATAACCTCAGGTATTATAAATTTTATATATAATAAAAATATTTTTTAATAAAGTTAAAAAAAAATTATCTATTTACATTTTAGATCAGAGTTGTCGTTATTTTAAAAATAAATTCAATATTAGCATGTAAAATATTAAAAATTAATTTAGCAGTTCAATTGAGTATTAAAAATGAATATGAAATTATCGACAAATACCTATAATTGAATTTTTTAATTTTTCTAGAAAAATTAATCTATAATTTGATGCAAAATAACTTTAATTTATTTGATATTATAAATATAGTGTTTTTTATAATTTTTAAAAATACCTTTTTTTATTCCATGTAATAAATTTTATATTGTATAATTTAAAATAAGAAAATTTTAAACAATATAAAAATGGAAATATCATTTTTGAAAAATATAATGAGAATATTGTCGGCTAAAAAATATAAATTATACTCAAAACAAGAGATTATATTTTTTAATTTTTTTTACAAATATTGTAAAAATATCGTCTGTCTATCACAAAAGATCACATTTTAATTAATTTATTATATGAAATGATCAAATATTGTAAAAATATTAATTTACATATTAATTATACCCCAAAAAGAGATCACACTTTTGATTTTTGTTGTTCAACATAAAATCTTTAGTTAAAAGCTGAATATATTTTCTTTTTTATGCCATTTTTCTCATTTTTTAATTATTCTTATCAGAGCAAATACATATTTTTTTATCACAATTAAAAAATAATAATGAAATATCGAAAAAATATCGAAAAATCAGAAAAATTTCTAATAATCTAGGTTCACCAAATTAAAAAAAGAAAGGAACAATAATACAAATAAAACAGAAACAGCTGCGCAAATACCGCCACATGCTATTGTGCCTATTTAAAAAAAACGTTACAGAACATGAAGCTGAATCCAAACCCAAACCCAAACAACGGATTTATCCTCAAGTATTTGGAAAGCTCCAGCTCATGTTTAAAAAAACTCCGGCTTCTGATTGAAATTGAAATTTAATAATTAATTTCCGTAGTCATCAAGAGACCAAATTTGTTTGAATTTAATTTTACAGCCCCAGAATTGGAACGGTATTGAAAATCGAGAAGGGCCTATTCGCTATTCGGAGCTAGAGCCGGAGCCAATGATGAAAGCCGGAGCCAATGATGAATGCATTTCAAATGAATGTAAATTAAAATTTTGGCATTTAGTAAAATTAACCAAAATTCCAATTTTAATTTTAATTTATAGTTCAACCGATCTTTATTGAATATCAGACTAATTAACTTTTAGTTGTCTATTTTCACTTTTCCGACCGAATCCACTTAACCGATTAAGATAATTCTTATTTTTTGCAATTGATCTTTGCGGATTAAATTGTGAAAAAAGTAAACCTCTTTTTGTTTAAGTATAAATGGACGTTTAAAAGTCAGCAAATTGCTTATTATTTTTTAATTTTTAGGGCCAATTTTGATATAAGCCAAAAAACGAAAGAACTCTCGATTTTTGCGGGGGTATACCCCCAAAATGACTAAATTTCCCTAAATTTACAGTAATTAATTAACCACAATTTTTTAATGAGTTAAACATTTAAAGAACTGATGAGAAAACATAAAATATGATATGCAAGGAAATAGTAAATAATATTTTACAAAATGCATTTTATGCATTAAAAAAATAAAATGCATTTTATGCGTTTTTCGAAGTATTCAAACCTGGCGGAGATTCTCAGATCGAATGATCTCTTCTCTGATGAATGATTCATACCACCCGGACGATTTATCCTATTTAGATTAGAAGTTTGTCAAAAATCAAATGCATTACTGTCAAATTTAGGTACTTACGTTGGCGATTTGTTCGTCGAATGCTTCCAAAATTGGATTTTTTCTGATTTTTCGCTTGTTCGCCAAACACATAAAAATGTTAATGATCGCTGCTTAGTAATTAATCCATTGGTCATGGTCAGTTATTTCCGCGCAAAAATCGTTTAGCAAAGAAGCAGTTCGCCATATTTTGGCGGTTTTTTGAACGTCGTTGACCAATGATCGCCGAATGTGCAAATTGTTTATTCGCTGAACTTATTATCAGCAAGATTTAACAAATATATCAGTCGAAAGACACGCAGTATATAAAGTA